>APFE030842806.1:102217-305985 GCA_000404065.3 Pinus taeda | reverse complement strand
TTTTTAATGGAAAAGGTGTGTTCAGACTGTTGTGTACAGCTATTCACAAACATAATGTTTTCTTCCGAGCAAACAGAGTGACCAAATCTGAGATTCAAGAAATACCAAATTGTTGAGAGACCCAAATATAAAACATATCCCTTTCCTTCGTTGAGACCATGTTGTTATGACAAAACAACACTGTTAAGGGACGAGACCATGTTGTTATGACAACACACCACACACAGGGGAGTGTTAAGGGACGACTCGACGAGTACCATAGGAGTGTTAAGAGAACACTCGTCCCTGCAACAGCATTGATCAGACATTCCGTATTGCAAAAATATCCATCACCCAAAGATACTTCAATGCACGGATCTGCAACAAATATTGAAAACAAATTAATGTATAATGCATGTGCATGGATCTACAACAAATATTGAAAACAAATTAATGTATAATGCATGTGCATGGATCTGCAACAAAGATTGAAAACAAATTAATGTATAATGCATGTAAATCCATAACGAAAGTAATTAAGTTTTGAATTAATTATCACGGTAGACTGATGCAGTAGCAAATCGAAAGGTCAATATCAATAGGGTAAGTAGAGTTCCATTTTCTCAGTGCTTATAACTTCATACATCAACGTTCTTGAATTCGCAATAAAGTGTCTTAATTGTGAGATATGGCTGCGACCAGAGTGTAGCAGATGCAATTGCTGGTCAGGAATTTCTTATGTTATCCCCAAAATGATTATAGGTTTTATCTTTTTGAGAAACCATTGAATAATTGCACAAACACAAATCAAGATTTCGTTGATAGTTAAAATAGTGGGTTCTGATAATGGAAGAACTTTAAATGGTCTAACTGTAAATCTGACTGTACATAAGAAAGCAAACTGTCAATTCACTGAGTTTTCCTTAGAGGGAACGCTTTATGGCTTAGTTACAGTATTCAATTACTCCATATATATATACAGTCTGAATAGTCTCATTTTAAGATATGTTTCTTTGGAACTTTTAGTTAAATTTATATACACATCAATATTAAAAAATAAGTAACAAATATGATATGCATTACAATATATTTGTAAAAAAAATTAGTTTTATTATAAGCATGAATCTAGCTAGTTTTATTATAAGCATGAATCTAGCATGTATTGAGATTCATCAAATTTCTTCAAATGCAAATTTTTTTAGGATGGAAAATATGAAAAAATAAAAAAATGCATTTCTCTCATTTTTTGATAGATCCCATTAAAGATGTAGTAGATCTCTCTAATTGCTCAAATTATATTTTTGAATCTCTTATAGATTACATGACTTGGATCCAAAAAATTATTTGTTGAATTTAAGGGGAAATTGAAAAAAAAACCACCTAAAAAATGACCAAAGTGTAAAATACCCACACTAACGATAAAAAGTTATTGTTTTCAATTTCTTTATATGATATTTATATAATTGTTTTAAAACTATATATAATATGTGCATATTTGATTTTAAATTATTTTAAATAACATGTGAATATGGACATTGTATTTATGGACTATATTGGCTATATTAATATGGCTTTTTTGTTATTAATATATTTTAAATATATGTCAATATTACTTAATCTTACATATTAAATTATTTTATTAATATCTAATTGAATTTTTTTATTATCACTAATATTGTTAAATGTAGTATATTACATTTATATTAAGGATTGAACCATTATACATCTTCTCTTATTATTAGTCCTCGGGAAGACAAATTCTAGCAATCAATTTTCCTATTATTAGTTTAGCACTGCCCATTTCATTCAAGTTATAATGCTTAATTTTGAAAATCAAATATTTATTTTTTATTAATATTAGCCGAAAAAATATTTTTCAAATATTTGATTGGACCACAATTTTGAAGGTCATAACTACCTTATATTTATTTTCCATAATTTCTGGATGTAGCAAGATTTACACCGTGGTTTTTAAATGTTTGTCCGATGATTTTTTTTTTTGTTAAACTTTATAAGAAAACCACTTATGCTGGTGTAAATGGATTCAACACCATCAAGAAACCCTATGGCACCAAAAATTCTAAAATTGGACAATTGTAACCTAAATTTTTAAAATTTCCTTTGAGCAGAAATTTTCATTATTTTCAATGGAAATCCAACCTCGTACTACCATAAATAACATTTCTACCTTTATTTACTACTCACCATAATTTAAGCAAGTATTTGGGTAAAAAATGAATAGCAACCAGATGGAAATAAATATATGTAACAACATGTTTTGTTCAAGGATTTAGTATGTAGTAGTAAACGTGTAATGGTTACTCTAATTAATTATTTCTTTTTAATTCATTCTCTATTAAATTTAAAGAAGCTATTTTTTACAAGGACATTTTTAAGGATGGAAGTTTATCTTAAAGTTTAGAAACCTTGGCTAATTTTACTAGTCCCTCATATGTAAATTGTAATTTTAATTATGTGATACTTTTTCAAAACATCCATTATATTGAGTGAATAATATAATTTTCTTCTAGGATAAATAAAATAAGTAAATAATGATTAAATAAGGAATGAAAAAAATATAAAAATTGATAAAGATAATGAAATAAAGAGGACAAAATGAATTATGAAATTTAGAAAGAAAAATAGTTAATATAATTGTTTGTGAAAACACAAAAAGTGGAGTCTTGTGGCCTCTAATAATTTGAATAGGAATATGAAGCAAAGATTATAAGAAACATTCCGATGACACATTGATTAAAAATACACAACAAAGGTTATAAAAATAATCAAAAAATTACTAAAGAATAATTTTGAATGGGAAGTGATATCTCTATCATTATTGATAAAGAATGGTTGAGAGTAATCATATATTTCACACAAAGATGTATGAGTCAACACACACAAAGTTTACATTCAAATATATCTCTATAATATAGAGTTTGTGAGATCTAATTTATTCTTAATTTAGAAGGAGAAGTTGAGAGAATTTCTCAACCATCAGCAACAACTCATAAACTAACATTACAAATATAGGATGTAAGCATTAACTCCAAGTTCCCCTCTTAATGCTTACATTACATAAATTTTTTGGAACCACCCATAAACAAAAAAATACATAATCATTCTTTAACTAATTTGCAACTTATCAGTATAGGCTTCATCAAGCTACCTCATAATGCTCGTAAATGTGTAGTCAGCAAGTTGGATTCCCGAGTTCGACTCCTGAACTCCTCAATCAAGGACCTTGCGAAGTCAATTATTGAATAGTGTCCAAATCCTATCTCAAAACCTCAATAGAAGACCACTCCTATGTCTTTAACGAATGAGGGATATTTCCCTAGAACCACAACTGCCATACCATCTCGACAATCATCCATGATGAGCCTTTTCATTGAACTGTAATTGCTCTAAAAGAGTTTGAGAGGCTTGAATTACTCATTCACTTCATCATCAGAATTCAATGAATATTCATCCATGGATATATTTGTTGATTCGTTTCCTTTTAATGAATCATTTGCATGACTTCTGCAATTCCATGATGTATGCCAATTTTCCTGCAATCAGAGCATTCAACTTCACTTTTATTTGCATTTTTCTTTCTCATCCTTGTCTTTGTAAGAAATGCATTTTCTATTTGAGATTTCTCTTTTGTATCCTTTGGTTTTAGTCTCCTTTCCTCTACCAAAAGTGTTGCAATTGTAGCATCCAATTTTTGTGAAGACATTTGACTCAAAGTGAAGACAACATTACTATAACTTGAAGGAAGATTATTAAGTAATATTTATTTAGCATCTTCATCCTCCACCTTAGCACCTTCTTCAACTAATTTTCTTATAGGAGACATTAAATTATTTACATGGCTGGACATAGATGTCTCGTCATTCATTTTAAGTCTAAATAATTCCAACTTTATGGAAAATTTTGCATTTGTAGCTTTTACACCAAATAGTTGAGTCAAATGTTCCCACATTTCCTTAGATGATTTAGTGAGATCTACAAGATTTAATTGTGAATCTGGAAGAGCAAGTCCAATAATGGACTTACCTTTGTCATCTCTATTTTTCCATTCAATTAACTATTTGACACATGTAGGTTCTACTTTTGAGCCATTCACTATGCCCCATAATTTTTTCTTCATTAATTGCATTTGAATTTTTACTTTCCATGAGGAAAAATTTAAGCCACTAAATTTTTCGAAAACCATGCATTCCATGATCAAAGAAGAAAATGAAATATTAAACTTCAGCACAAATGTACCTTTCTACAATTAAAAAAAATACTTCGACTGCTTTGTGAAAATCACATGCCACTTTCCCTTGCAGCTAGCTCCTCCTCTAATAACTGATATGTCACGCATCTAGCAGAAATACTCTTAAAAAAACCCAGTCTTCCACAATCAAGGAACAACGACCCATCACAAAACTCAACAAAAGGGACAAGAAATACTTTTGAGTCATCGGATGGATAGAAGAGTAGACAACTCTTCTTACTCAATTAAAAGGAGATGTCTCGATTGAATTTTGTTTTTTCATCCATGATGCACTTATGTCAAACTGTGTGATATAGTGACGTCAGCTTGTCGAATGAATCCATTACAACATTGACAAGATAAATAAATCTTGAATAGAGTCTTCACAGTGTTGGTCTCACCACGTGACATTGGACTGCACCATGCATCAACTATTCAACGAACTAGAAAATAAACTCCACAGATCCGATCAACTCACACTCCAACACTAAATAAAAAAATCACATAGCTAAAAGCTTATGAAATCACTCACCACGATACAAAGCTTTAAAACCTCTCGACTCAGGTTTTGATACCATGATAAAGAATGGTTGAGAGCACTCATGTATTTCACACAAAGGTGTATGCATCAACATACACATCATTTACATTCAGAGAATACTCTATAATATAGAGTTTGTGAGATTTAACATATTCATAATTTAGAAGGAGAGGTTGAGATAATTTCTCAACCATCACCAACAGCTCATAAACCAACATTACAAATATAGTGTGTAATCATTAACTCCAAGTATTATACAGAGAAATCTAGAAGACTAACTTTCGTGGAAGGTAGTATAGGATCGATCATAGAAAAAGGGAAAGTGTAGAGAAGTAGATTCGATATACTGGACATGGGAGAGGGTGGTAATGTTCATACAAAGAGGTGAAAGGAGAATGATAACAAAATAGGTAAGGAATTTTTCAATTAGATTGCTTTGACTTTGTTTTTCTTGTTTTCTTTCAGTTGCATCACCTTGAATTTGTTTTAAAAAATTGTAGTTAGGTAATGAAACAAGAATAATGAGGATGAGGAAGAGTGTTTGGATTGGTGTACTTTAGTTGCACATGCATATTATATCTAAACACAAAAATACAATGTCTCAGAAATTTTAATCCATCTCTACTCTATACTCACAAACAAGATTATGGAGTGGGACAAACATTATATGCTCTATGTATATATAGAATAAAATTTTCAGGGATTGAGAACAAAAGAATGTTTATGTATTTTTTTTTCTAAGTAATATTGATCTATTAATATTATACAAAAAAGTTACAGAGATACATGATTTTAGAGATGTTAAGCATTAGTCATCATCACAAAAATAAAGTTGCTTGTAATGGACTGCCCCAACAAAGGGGCAACAAGTCCAAGAAGCTTTAAAGACTGCCCTTGTTATGGGGGAACCCAGCCATTGAACCAAAACAACTGTTTCAAAGTAGACCTTGGTTTTCCAAAATGAACAAAGACGAATGCAAAGCTTGAACCAGAAAGATAGGGACATAACCAAGAAACAGAGTGAGATTCCACCTGGCAAAGAGTTAACTAGAGAATTCAAGACACTCGGCATAGAGGCAGAGCACAGCCAGACCACAAAACCACGACACATGGAAACATACCCACCTGGAAGCCAAACACCTTTCCATGAAACCAAAAAACCACAAAACAGTGAGACAAATCCACCTAGGAGCCGAAGACCTTTGCATGAGGCCATGTGTTAGCCTGGTGGTTCCTTTGGAGCAGGCTCTTCCTCAATCCGACAAGCAAACTGATACCAATCGTCATCCTCTTCAGACGCGCCTCGACCTTGAGCAGGTGTAGCATCTACATTACCTTCTGCATCCATCTGTCACTTACCAGTGTCCTCAGCTTTGGCTTTGCCATGTAGAGCCTTGCTGCTTTCACCTTGTTGCCTGTATCCCATGACTACTAGTCTCTGCCTTGTTCTGCTTGTTCCCACTACTGGATAGAGGAGCTTGCATCACAGACTCTTCCTCAAAGGAAATTGTGATGGTGGCTACGATTGTAGGCCTATTTAAGGAACTACAAAAGCGAAATTCAGTGTTGTGAGGGCCAGAAGGAGGAGGGAGTGGGAAATCCTTAGTGTGGACAACATTGTCCCTCCAACCTCTATTGCTTCTAGTATTCAGGTATCTGTGAGTCGGGTTAATGAGCGAATTCGGCAATTCAGTAGTAGAGTCCAGGGAATCAGAGGTGGAGCTAGTAGAAACTTGCAGGTAGTGAAAACTTTCATGCAAACCTCCACGCCTACTACGCATGCGGTGCCTGAGGTGAGCCATGGCATAGATGTGAGCAAGATTGATAGTGGAGGAGTTGGAAGAAAGACGACGAAGAGCATGAGAAGGGGTGGGCGAACCACAATCAAGGAGTCAATGATGGGAGTGCATATAATGGAAACCATTACCAAAATCCTAGCAAAGGAGAATCAGGCAGTGACTGCCTATAGCGGTTTTGATACATGGTTTAGCCGCTTGTGGAGAAAAAGCACCATGGAGAAGGGGAGGAGTAACAAAACGGTTTGCAGGGGCCATGGTATTGAAGGGGGTGAGCTCGTCACAACTTTCGGAGTCAATAAATGTCGCCTACAAGGTGTTTTTAATCCATCTGCGATGGGCTCTCTTGACGAAGCAGTGAGCCAGATGGCCACTCAACCTGTCGGTGGTCCGTCTTATCATTTAAATGCTGTTGTTGACACCCGCATCCGGGTAGAATGTTTATATTTTCATTTGAGTTTTTTCATTTTATTGTTTCCTCAATAGTATCATGTCTCATTACATGTACTTTTTTCTCCCTTTTTTGTTTGTAATGTATATATTTTTATGTACACAAAATTTTCTTTAGACGAATTATTAATCGATATTTATTTATATCTTTTCTAACTATATGTGAGATAGATAACTTTTTTTAACTTTTATTTGAGTAAATGATAATTATTTATATTTTTATGATTAAAATTGATAATACATATAATAAAGTAATGTTTGTGTTTATAACTTTTAGTAATTAGATTGTATTTTGATACATAATTGTTTGAATAAAAGCAATTTGTTAATGTTTTCAGCCTTCTTCTATGATTCTTTCACTAAGACTATAACCCATAGAACATCTATATAAAAAAATTTGTTCCTACTATTTTTTTCATTTACTATTTATAGAATTGATAACCTTCTTCCATGATTCTTCAACTAACTCTATAGTTCAAACAACAACCATATAAAATTGTTTTTGTTACTATTTTTATTTTTCATTTATTATGTATAGAAAATCAAGAATTCATGATCATGGTTATCTATTTCTCTACACAACAGTTTTAATAATAACAATGACATTACCTAAAAACAAAATGTCACTATTATCTAAAATTATTATATTTTTATTACAAGTATTTTAATGATTACTTAGTAACCTAACATCATTCATATAAATTAACAAAAGCAAACTATAACTTCTTATATGTATAGTTCCTTTATTATTTATAATTCATTTTTTAAACTAATTTATATGTAAGTCTATAAAAAAACAAAATAAAATTATTTTTTCATTTCTATTCTACTCTTGATTTTGAATGATCCTTCTAATTTGATCATTTATTGGAATCCTTAATTTTACAATAAAGTTTTCATGTAACTAGTCCCACTTTCTCCATTACTTTTAACGTTATTAAACAATGTATGATAATTTTAAGAAAAACCAAAGAAGCATTAATAAATATTGTTTCTCCATCTCTTTCGAAAACGTAGACAAGTTATGAGATGATAAATGGTTGAATTCTTAGGCAAAAAGAAACCCATGAAAACTCCCTCATTATTTGCACATTACTAGCCCATGCCTAGGCAAGGGTTGAGCATCATGTTAAGTGCCACGCCAAATTGATCAACACTATGTAATTATGCATTGTACTAAGCAATTTGTAATTCAAATGAAACAATTGTTTAGTTGTATATGCACATAATTGAAATATGATTTGAAAAAAATATGTTAGCTTCCACACATGAAAATATATCTTAATATTCTCCATATTATACTAATATTAGTTTAAATATTTCATAGTATGCTTTATATGTATCATGCTAACAACTTATAAATGAAAATTTCGTAGGAACATAATCCTCTATTTCAATGGCAGGAGCAGTGCTACCTTGCAACAATTGTTATTATTAGGCAGTACCTAATATTTTTTATTTTATTTCTTTAAATTTCATTTACATTTTTCCTTTTTCTTTAAACATTGATTATTCTATTATAAACAACATTAAAATATTGTATTTTCAATTTTACTTTAAATATAGATATCTATGAAGTTCATTTTGACATAAATTACTTAATATAGATTTTAAAATAATTTATTTAAATCCTATATTGATATATTTTTGAAATAAATAAGGTTTAAACATAAAGTGTAAGTGGAAAAATTGCAAGAGTAAGGTGTGAATCAATCAAGTACCTCACCTTATGGGTCACCTATTATAATTGTTCCAAAGAAGGATAGGTCTTGGTGAATGTCCATAAATAATATAGCATTAAAAAATATTGTGCTCAAGAAAATATACACGCTTTCTAGGATTACTGATATGTTAGATCATTTGCGAGAAGAAAAATACTTCACCAAAAAGGATTTAAAATCAGGGTATACTAGCTTGGACACAAAGAGGAAGACAACAAGCGTACCACTTTCAAAACAAGGCAATGTATGTATGTGTGGTAGACATGCCAATTGGTCTATGCAATGCACAAACCACATCCATGAAAGTAATGAATGATATATTGCACTTGTGTCTAGATTCATTTATTAATTTTTACTTGGATGATATATGATTTTATAGTTATACCTAGGAGGAGCACATCTCAGACTTGATGTAGGTGCTACAAACTTTGAAGAAGCACCAACTGCTACTAAATCTCGTGAAACATGAGTTTTCACAATATTGGTTCGTGAATTAGGATATGTGATTGTTGGAGGGGAGCCTAAGATAGACCTTGCGATTATGGTAGTCATCATGATGCCCATTGCTTATAAATGTATATGAAGTTAGTAGTTTCATTGGAGCAACATAGTCCTTAAGGTATTTCATAGCTTCATTTTCAGCAGTAGCAACACTAGTTCATGCCATAATATGGAGTGGGGAAAGCTTGTAGTGGAGCAAAAATCAACACAAGGTTTTTGATGAATTGAAAGGAAAAATAAACCAAACACCAATGGTAGCATTAGCAAACTTCTAGTAGCCCTTCAAATCTAAGATAAATGAATGTGGGTATTCCATTACAATGGTATTTATACAAGGAGGAAAGCATGTTTCCTACTATTTGAAGTACTTAATAGTAGAATGCTCAACTACCATGCCTATAACAAAGAGTTCTATGAACCTATAGCAAAGAGTTCTATGATCTAGTAGAAACTATCAAAAATAAAAACACTATTTGATGGAGAAAGATACAAAGCACTACAACAACTCTAGCTCTAAACTAAATTAGAATAAACTAATCATTACAATTAAATAAAGTTCTTACCATAATTTCATTTGGTAGAAAATACAAGAAAATAACACAAACAAATTATTAATCACTCACGAAAATGACTTATTATTTATTAATTATGAACCCAATTTTTATAATAATATAATAAAAACTCAGTAATAATTTGTTGATATTGAAAAGCAACATATATAAATATTGGCATGAGATTGAAATTACATAACAAATAAAATATTAATTCTAACCTATTAAAATATGTTACTGAGTATTTACAGAATGCATTGGATGTGAAAAAAATCAATGATCGGAATGATCTGACTCTAATTTTTGAGGTTACGTATATTCATTTTGGTTGAATAATAAAAAGTTGTAAAATGGATTATTTATGGTGTGAAAAAAGTAAAGTGTAACAATGATGGTGGCCAATGTCTAGCCTATTGATCTTGATTAGACATACTATATTTCAAAATGTATTGATGTTGATTAGATAGATTATATTTTGAAACACGTCTTTAATATAATTACGTTGTAAGACTTTTTCTCTTGGAGCAATTCCCCTCTTTGGCTACAATTCCTTCTCATGTCACCTATGTTGTTGTGTATCATTGATTTTGGTGTTAGACAATTAAAATAACTTTAACCATGAGATTAAAAACAATTATCGTAGTTACAATTTGAAAAATGTAATCTAATCTAAAACATTAAAATGATATAATCACAAAACCTAATGCAACAAATGACAACCCCTCCTTTCAATTTATCTTGTGTTGTTAAATTCTAGAAGCAGACTTATTGCACGAGAAACTACATATCCATATCCAGGAGTAACATCGCCTACATAGCCCTTCTAAGCCCCATTATATGTATCTTTCCCTTTGAAACTATCACCGAGCAACAAATCTTCCTTGAAGTGGAAATGGAAAAGCAGTGTGGGTAGGTGGCTCTACTCATTCATTTTTTTTGTGCCAATTCAAAATAGTAATAATACTTTCTCAGGTTAGCTACTATATACGATAAAGAAGGATATAGCTCAAGGGGAACCAGGCTTCTTATTTTTACTAATAATACTTTCTCAGATTAGCTACTATATGCGATTATGAAGGATATAGCTCAAGGGGAACCAAGCTTCCTACTTTTGTTCCCCACCCTTAGTGTATTATTTCGATTGGATTGTATAGTTGGTGGTTGTTGCCATTTAGATAAAACCATGATATAACTTAGCAAGTTTGTTCTTCTCGTTGTAAGTTGGAAACACTGTTCTACACTCACTATCTATTTAGCTTCTTTTAGACAGATTATTTGTGTCATTATTAGATACGACTTACCACCTTATGGAGAGTTTTTCACCACAATTGGATGAAATGTCCCTTAATACAGTCATGTTGTAACACCTTGAACTAAAAAAAAATCTCCTTATTTAACATAATTAACTTCTAACCTTAACTTAATCAATGCACAACGTATTAGTTGGTTAAAGGGGTCATTTGTGACACCAAGGTAAGGCACGGATTAAGGATTTAATTAAATAACATACAGATTTCATGTGCATAGCTACCTATCTAGAGTCATGGATGCATTCCACCTATCCGCGCCTCAATAGAGGTGATGATTCCTCTGCTTGGGTATGATTAATGCAGAGGTGAAAGGTTCAATGCTACATCCAGTCATTGCAGGTGGATCAAACATGTGGACTTAACCTAAAATGAAACCCTAACCATAACTTTTCATCTCATTTCACGTTACCTGTTATGAGAGAGTGAAGCTTTGATACGAGCAGGGTAAGAAGCAATGGAATGAGGGTTTTACCTATGCTTATAAATGTGCTCTTATGGCTCTGGAAACAAATTCCTATCACCTTCAGGTAGGCAACAAGAAGGAGGAAAGCCAACCAGATATAATCTTTGTCTTGAAATGCGGCTACCCTCACTTTTTCTCAGTTTAACTGACCACAACAATTGTTGCAGGTATGATCAAGCGGATGGTTTGACTCCTCCCTCAACCCCAAGGGTGGAACAAAGATACCCTTCTACCACAGAGACCAGGTTTGTTCTACTCTGGGACACCCCCTCTTGTTTCTATTTTTCCTTCTGGCAGCTCATGATGAAAATTTGTTGTTGGTTTTTAGGTATGTGGTGCTCCAACTATGTCGTTGTTCCTCTCAAGTATTGAAATCCATAACATAGTATTATTTAAATATTTTCCACAGGTTAATCTTCCCGAAAACTACCTCGAATGTGTTTTCTTGATGGTTTTACAAGTAATAGTTCGACCCTAACTCTGGATTTAAAAGGCCTTCGAGGAGGAACTAAACATGAGCTAAATCTCTTTGCTATCTACAGGTTGGTTAAATTCCTCAAGTTGATAGTCTGCTTCTCTAATATACTAGGTTTAGCTCTACGATGAGGGTGGGAGGGTTTGTTGGCTCTCGGCACAACCAAACCCTCACCCTAACTTGGAATCCACAAGTGTCTTAGGAAATGGAGGATATATCGATTAATTGAGTCCATATTGGGTTCATAGTTGACTGCTAGGACTTTATTGAAATTTTCGAAATGGTTTTTCAAACTACAATTAATTATGGACACTGCATACACTGTCAGTTGTGACCCTGTTTATTTCTATGATTGTATAAAATGTTTGTTGGGTTATGGGAAATCTCTGCCAAGTTTCGTTCCTTGCCATGGCATACTAGGTATGTGAACATATTTGCTGAAGTTCGAATGTGTCCTATATAATGAATGGAATGATTAAATAGAGAGTTGAAAACAAAGGAATACTTAATATTTTTTTTAGTTCTTGAAATTCTCATTTTATATAATATTGTTCTTACTCATGATTTCCAATGGTGATACCTATTCGTGAATAGAAATAAGTGCATAATGAAGAGTCTTGCATGCATACGAAATCTTGATTTATGCATAGTAATAAGACAGACATGTATATTGAATCATGAATGTATGTTAAGTCTGGACATATATGTATATATAATCTGGTTTCGATCATGTTTTACAAGGAAAGGAATTCATGCCTGAGTTTGCAGACCATTCTCATTTAGGAAGTAACAAATACTTTGTTTTATTCTTCCTTTGTAAATCAATATTATTTGTACAGATAGTTTTATTATTTCCATTCGAGAATATTCACAGTTAGCAGGGTCTAAATAGGGATTATAACTCTACTGTCAATATATCTATTTTTAATACAACAAGTATTAGTTAGGTTTATAACACTATAATAATTTTCAGTTTATATTTAATCATATTCTATAACTAGAGAAAAGACTATGGCATCCATTTTATTCTCTATGATGACTATATCAGGTATACGAACGTTACACATAATTATCAGTATCTAGCTTAAGACAAGAAAATGAGACCATTACTCCTAATACACACCATTTAACTGTCAGTAATAATTAAAATTGCTTGAGTACCTATCTGTCCCTTATTATTTATTCTGTGCAATTCAATAGTCTATTTGGAAGGTCTCACCACCCAACCATCGACCTGGCAATTACATCCAGGGTCCCCCACCGAGCACTTCCTACTCCTAATAGTTGGAATAAAGAAAGTCGGCTATCTTGGGGGTCAGAACTACTGTTGAGCCTTAAGTCGCATACCCACTCGATTGTTTTCCATAAATTAAATGTTCCCACTGATATCAGAACCTAGCTCAGGCAAAACTTTCTGCAGTCCTTTGTTGCCTTTTCATTTTCCCTTTTGGAGAAAAGCGGTGGCGACTGTTCCAAGAGTTGTTATAACTATTTTGTATTTAGTCCTTTCCTTTATTAATCCTGTTTAATTTATTTAAACAAAATGTCATGATACTTGGCTTTCCTAGCCTTAACTTCTTTTAACAACATGTTAAGTGAATTTAAAATTTTCTAAGTTCTGCATAACTTGGTAAAATTAAAAGTAAATATGAGGTAACAGAAGGGTGTTACAACTATCCCCCCTTATGAGGAACACCATCCTTAGTGTTATTCTAAGAAAATAATGTCAGATAGGCGTACAACATGACCTCTTCGTCTTCCCAAGTGGCCTGCTCTGGGCCAAAGTGCCTCCATTTCAATTTAACATGGGGATGTTGTGCTTCTGTAAGTTGGTTTCTCTCCAATCTAGAATACGAAGAGGCTCTGCCAAGAACACTCCCTGGGGCTTAACCTGCAAAAATCGTAACTGATAGCTAGAATTTCCTCAAACAATAGTTTCGACTTCATATATTCATTTGTTCCTATTACCTGTAAGTTTTCCCAGTTAATTATATGATGAGGGTTGTATACATATTTTTTTAGAAAACATATATGGAAGACATTTTTAACCCAGATGTGGCCTGGAAGTGCTAATTTATGTGCCACTGTTCCAATTCGTTCCAGGCTTTGGAACGGTCCACAATGCCGTGGTGCTAGCTTGGCGTAGCCGTTCCACTGTAAAGTGCTTTTTTGAGGTTTAACTGTCAAGTATACATGATCCCATATCTAGAACTCTTTATGAGTCCTCTTTTTAACTACATAATTTTTTTCCTATCTTGTGCAGCCTTTAAGTTCTGGCGAACCTTTTTCACTGTGGCCTTCATTTCAGCTAACATATCTAGACCTAGTGCCAATTTATTAATCGGGTTATTCCACTCGGTGGGTACCCGACAATTCTTTCCATATAGTACCTCAAAATGACTCATGCCCAACGACTCATGATGGCCATTGTTATACGCAAACTCTATAAATGGAGGTAATCCTCCCACCTATGGGGTTGCTCAATAACAAACATTCTTAACATATCTTTGTGGACTTGGTTTACTCATTCTGTTTGGCCATCCGTTTGTGGATGATAAGTGGTACTGAATTGAATTTGAATACCCAACCCATCAAAAAGGGTTTTCCAAAAAGCAGATGTGAATTTCACATCTCTGTTGGAAATCAGTTCCCGGGGTATCCCATGTAATCAGAATATTTCCTTCACAAATATATCTACTATCTCTACTGTCTTGTAGGTGGATTTCACCGGTATAAAATGGGTTGTTTTACTCAGCTTATCTACTACCACCATAATTGAATCATGTTGCTCTCTAGTGTGGGGTAACCCTGTAAATAAAATCTAAAGTAATCATATCCCATTTCCATTCAGGAATGGGTAACGATTATAGGAGGCCCGCAGGATGCGCATGCTCTGCCTTTACTAACTAACATTCCAAACATTTGGATAAGTACTCCACAACATCCTTTCTTAATCCTGGCCAGAAGTAACTTTTATGGATAGTTGTTAAAAGTTGATGATATCTTGGATGGGAGGCATAGGGCTCCTCTAAAATTCATCTAGTAATAATTGCTTAACGTAAATTTGATTGTGAACATAAATTTTGTTCCCAAAGGTTAGCAATTCTTCAAATGTTATATCATAATCAGATTGTTTTCCCTTTGTCCGATCTTCTGCTTCTTGTTGCAATAGAAATGTATATTCCGTGTCCTTGAAGGATGCTTCCTTGATAATTTCAGGGAGGTTAGATTGTGCTCGACTGAGTTGTATCTCGTAGACACAATGCATTTTTCTTCTTAATGCATGAGCCACCCAATTTTCTTTTCCTTTAAGATGTTTCATATCAAAGTCGAATTCTCTTAGAAATGGAGTCCATCGGGCTTGATGAGCATTCAAACTGGACTAATTAAGAAAAATTTTAAACTGCTATGATCGATTAACAGTAGAAATTTCTTTTCTAAAAGGTAGTGCCCCCACATTTTAAGTGCGTGAACAATTGCGGTTAACTCTAGATCATAAGTAGAGTAACGATGTTCATGGTCCTTCAATTTACACGATTCATATGCCATGACCTTTCCTTCTTGAGTTAATACCCCACCAACTCCTTCCTTACTCACATTTGTGAAAACAACGAATGGTTTTTCTAGATCCACTACTTTCAACACCATTGTCATGGCGAGTAACTGCTTTAGCTGCTCAAAACTTCGTTGGCGTTCTACTGTCGAATAGAAAGTATGCCATTTCTTCTATAGGGAGGTCATAGGAAAAGCTACCTTTGAAATTATTTTAATGAATCGACGGTAATAACCTACCAGGCCTAGAAAGCCCCTAATATCAGCAACATTTTTTGGGGCTATGCATTCCATTATTGTTTTTATCTTCTATGGGTCAACCACTATGCCCTGAGCTGATATAACATGACCCAAATACTAAATTTTATCTTTGTAAAAGTTGCAGTTGCTATATTTAGCATATAGCTAATTGTTTCACAAAACGTGAAACATGATTATTAAGTGTTGTTTGTTTTCCTCTAGATTTTTTGTATAAATTAATATATCATCTATAAAAATGAACATGAACATCTAGTAAAGGCTGAAATATACTATGCATCAAGGTCATAAAATTTTTTGCGATGTTTGTAAGGTGGAAGGGCAGTATTACAAATTGGGAATGACCGTAGTGAGTTCAGAAGTCAGCCTTACAGATGTCATTTTCCTTTATTCAGATTTGGTGATAGCTGGATCTTAGATCAATATTTGAGAATACGTTGGCCCCCTGCACTTGGTCAAATAAATCATCAATCCGAGGTAAAGGATATCTGTTTTTGATGGTGAGTTTGTTTAGTTGTCAGTAGTCAATGCATAACCTTAAATTCCCATCCTTCCTTCGAACAAACAATATCGGGGTTCCCCATGGTGATACACTAGGATGAATTTACCCTTTGTCTGGAAGCTCTTGCAACTGCATTTTGATTTCTATGAACTCAAGGATGCTTATGCAGTAAGGTGCCTTTGAAACTAAGGCTGCTCCAGGTATGAGTTCGATAGTAAAATCAACATCACATCTAGGGGGAAAGCCGAGAATAATTTCTGGAAATACATCCATGAATTCTTGCATTACAAGGATGTTTTCTAAAGAAGTCATCTTGTTTCTGTCATTAGAGTATCCTACATGAACAACATAAATTTGATAGCCTTTTCTAATGCATTTCCCCATTTGGTTAGCTTTGATGGGGCGTAACTTCATGCTTTTCTGGATTCCTTGAATTTATTTTCGTTTCCCCAGTTCGATAACGTAGTTCACGGATTTACTTTTACAATCCACTAAGGACCAATGTCCTTCTAACCAACTTATTCCTATCAGTATATCGTAGGAACCTAGGGGTAATATATTTAGATCAGCATGAATGAGCTGCCTGGAAACTATGATAGAAATTTTTTTGATTTGGCATACACCTTCCTCTTAGCTCCGTTGTGTACGTTTTAACCCCGTACAGAAATTACCTGCACACGAATTCTAAATCACAGGAAAAATAAAAAATATGAGAGCATAACACATAAAACACATATACACAAAGATTTCCCACCGGATCTCAAAACCGAGACTACCAGCTTGATTTTTCATTATATTCCTTTCAATGTTACAATACATATTTATACATGCCGAAGCATCCAATACCATGGACCGAAAAACATAGGTAGGTTCACATACCTAATGGGTCCAAAAAAATTCTGGGCCGCTTCCCCGAACCCCGTAGAGGGGGGCTACCCGCCCCCCTCAAACCCCCTGGACAGGGGGGGCTGCCGGCCCCCTGTGATCCCCCCGCTGTGCAATCGGTGCAATGAAGGGGGGGCTCCGCCCCCCCTCTAACCCCCTGGTTCACTACGTAGGTTAGTCGTGGAAAGAGTATAACACAACCCAACACGTTGGCTAGTTGTACTAGCCATGATTTCTTAAATTTACTATTGGGCAACTGACATTTTTATACCACCTTGGGGATAATATAACTTAGGCTAGCACCTGGATCAAATAAAATGGAAACAGGTTGATTAGAAATCGTTCCTTCACACTCGATCATGGTGGGTTGGTATCATGCTTGATCGTCATCCAAAGAAGTGTTAATTCTAGGCATACTCCTCGCTGTATCTTCAATTGTAGAAGCTTCTTGTATGTTGGACAACTGTGCAGTTCGGGCCTTGTGTGGGTAGTTCCTATGATAGTGAGTTTCTCCACAGCCCAAACATTGCAGAGGTGGCTATCCAATCATAGGTTTATTAATACTCTCTATCTGTTTGCTTTCATGGTATGATGAAAACTTGGGTGGATTCTTAGAAAATTTTCCGAAGGTTCTCTGCTAACTATTCCAACCATTTCAAAACTTGTACTATCTATTTGGGGGTAGATTCCTCATTTTTCTACTTGAATTTCCTTTGGGTGCCTCATTTTTCTGTTTCATCTGCTGGTAACAAATACGGGCCATATGCACTGCATCATCCATTAATCTCGGATAGTCAAATTCTAGTTTTTCCTTCATGAAACTGGGCAGAATACTAATAAATCGTTGAATCTTTGCTTTCTCCTCCTGCATCTATGGAACATATCGTAGCAAGGAGGTGAACCTCTTTACATATTTTTCCATAGTCAAGTTTCCCAACCTTAACTCATGGAACTCTACTTTTTCATCGTAGTAATGCTCCGTCAAGTATTTATCCTTAAAGTGTTTCTAGAATTCTTCCCATATCACCCGTTCTTAATCAATGTTTCTCATTGTATTGATTTCTTCCCAATAGAAAGTGGCTTTTCCTGTAACTGGTAAACCGCTAAATGTCCTTTAAGCTTGTCAATGTACTCATAAATTTGGAAATATTTCCCCATATCAATCAGTCACACTTCAGCTGCCTCAAATTCTCCTTCGAACAATGATGGTTTTATTTTCTTAAATTCACCCTGTAATTTTGTCTTCTGCTTTTTAGTTTTCCTTTGGTCTGACACATTATCCAAACAGCCTTCGTAATCCTCCTTATGCCTTTCTGTTGACTTGGAATTATCCTCACGATGGTGAGTTGTTGGTGTTCTTTCTCTATCCTCTCTACTGGGGTCTAGCCCTCAGCTAATTGCGTCATTCAAACAGGCTCTTGAGAATATTCTCGTGCTCATGTCTCATGCATTCATTATCAAACATCAAATTTATCATTTCTCCACATAGTTGTTGCACTGTTTCTAGCAACACAACATTGGCTTGTCAAGGCTCCTCTCCGAACTGTATCCATATATCTGGATTGGCCTCTACATAAGGCACGTTCGGCAGGTTTAGGATCATGGGGCTCCTTGTATGTTGAATGTGGCCTTTTGTCTTTGTCTCTATGTTCACATGTACAACTAAATTGTTTATTGTACATTTTTAAGCATGATGGTCAAAAAAAAAGAAAAAAACATCCCATTTGTATATTATTTAACTGAGAAGCTTCAATGTATGAAGCTGGGTTGTGATACCATTTGTAACACCTCGAATTAATTTTCTTTTCTCCTTACCTACCATAATTAACTTCTAACCTTAACTTAATCAATGCATAACATATTAAATGGCTAAAGGGGTCATTTCTGACACCAAGGTCTTGCGAGAATTAAGGATTTAATTAAATAACACACAGATTTCATCTACATGACTATCCGTCTAGTGTCATGGATGCATTCCACCTGTCTGCACCTCGGTAGAGCTGATGACTCCCCTACTTGGGTGTCATTAATGCAAAGGTGAAAGGTTGAATGCTCTGTCCAGTAATTGCAGGTGGCTCATACATGGGAACCTAACTCGAAATGAAGCCCTTAACTATAGCTTTCCATTTCATTTTGTGCTGCCTGTGATGAGAGAGTGAAGCTCTGATATGAGCAAGGTAAGAAGGAATGGAATGAGGGTTTTACCTCTGCCTATGCATGTCCCCTTACGGCTCTGGACACATATGGTTGTCGCCTTTAGGCAGGCAACAACAAGGAGGTAATCCAACTAGATATAATAATTGTTTGGAAACGAAGATATCCTCACTTTTACTCATTTTAACTGACTAGAACGATTGCTGCAGGTATGATCAGGTGGATGGTTTGACTACTCCCTCGACCCCAAGGGCCTAATAGAGATACCCCTCTGCCACAATGACCACATTTGTTCTACTTTGAGACACCCTCTCTTATTTCTATTTTCCCTTCTGGCAGTTGAGGATGACAACTCGTTGCTAGTCTTCAAGTATGCGGTGCTCCAACTATGGTGTCGTTCCTTTCAGGTATCGAAATACCTAACATAGTTTCATTTAAGAATTTTCTATAGGTTAATCTTCCTGAAGACTACCCTTAATGATTTTTCCTGATGGTTTTATAGCTAATAGTTAGACCCTGACTCTGCAGTTAAAGAGCCTTCGAGGAGGAGCTAAACCTGAGCTAAATTTCCTTGTTATCTACAGGTTGGTTAAATTCCCCAAGTCGACAGTTTTCTTGTCTGATATATTAGGTTCATCTTCGCGATGAGGGTGGGAGGGTTTGATGGCTGTCGACACAGCCAAACCCTCACTCTAACCCAAAATCTGCAAGTGTATTAGGAAATGGAGGATATATCAATTAATTGAGTTTGGATTGGGTTTGCAGTTGACTGCTGGGACTTTATTGAGACTTTTCGAATGGTTTTTGAAACTGCAACTAATTATGGATGCTGCATATGCTATCAGTTGTGACCCTCTTTATTTCTATGATTGTATTAAATGTTTGTTAGGTTATGGGCAATCTTTGCCAAGTTTTGGCCCTTGCCATGGCATACTGGATATGTGGACATATTCGCTGAAGTTTGAATGTGTAATATATAATGAATGGAACGATTGAACTGAAAGTTTAGAACAGAGGAATACTTAATATTTGTTCTAGTTCTTGAAATTATCAGTTTATATAATATTGTTCTTACTTATGATTTCCAATGGCAATACCTGTTCGTGAATAGAAATTGTCAAACACACATGGGCAGCAAGAACAATATGAAAGATAATTAGGAGAGTACAATTTTTATTAACAAGAGATATACATTTGTAGTACAATATGTGACCATTGGGTTTCACATCCCAAGGTCTCTTGGACTCCTTTTTTCCACTCAGCTTCCACACTAACCCATTGAGGATTAGGTGTCCAACATCCCCCCTCTTAATCCGAAGGGTTATGTATGAGTCCAAGAAGAGAGTTGAAATACAAAATGTGCGAAAATGTGTGGCAGCACTAGGCTGAATGTGCTCTCTAAAATATTCGTATAAAGGGCGGTGGTTTAAGGATGACCACCAACACTGGAACGCTTAGTGTAGTTCTCGGAACTCTTCCAAAACCGGCAAGAAGCTAAAGTCTTCTGCTAGAGGAAGTGCTCCTATTGATTTGAAGAGGGAAACCTTCAACCAATAGAGGGAGGTCTCACCTCGCATAAAAGGGAGAACTTCAACCTAAAAGGGGAAGTCTCAACATGTGATGGTTTAAGGATGACCAACAACTCTGGAATGCTTAATGCAATTCCTGGAACTCTTCCAAAACTGGCAAGAAGCTGGAGTTTTCCACTAGAGGAAGTATTCTCAATTTTGTTCCTAAAATTCTTCCGAAACTGGCAAGAAGTTGAAGTCTTCTGCTAGAGGAACTGCCCCAGATTACCAACTGAAGGCATGTTCACGGGCATATTTCTTTCTGGCTACAACTCTGAAACTGGTGTGGCAGGTTGTGGCTCAGGCTCGCTTGATGTGGCTTTGAAACTTGTACATGACCATCATTTCCCCCCCTGTCAGATACAAGGTGAGATGATGGAGAAAACTATACTACAAGATTGTTTAATACTCTAGAACAAGTTTTGAAATATGTTTGGAATATCTTCTTGGCTGTTGATGCCCATTGCCAAGAAGCGATCCATCCTAGATGAATCTTTTTTCTTGCAGGACGTTTGTTTCTGAAGCATCTGTGTGAAGAATGACTGGTTTTATGATAGTGCTTACATGGATGAAGATCAAAACAGTGATATTTTAGATGGCCAACTCGATCACAGTGTTGGCATTTTACAATCTGTTGTTGTTTTTGTTGTTGTTGTGGAAGAGGGGCAGAGTTTGGAACAGCTGAAGATGAACTATCACGAGGAGCAGGTGAACTGTCATGAATGAATCCAGCACTCTGAAACTGAATGGGCTTGGCATAGTCTGGAATATGAAAGGACAAGTCCTTGTCATATCCAAGACCATTTCTATGCTTGTTGTGAACAAGTTGTTCCCAAGGTCTGATGATGGGCTTGGTAAGTGCAGACTGAGTTTCTGCATCTGCATGTACAACTGCTGCTTTATTGGGTACTAAATCTGAATCAACTGTAACATTATTGTCTTGCTGTTTATGGGAGTCTGTTTCAATCTTCTAAACAGAAACAGATTCAGAATGATGACTCCACTGCTATAATTCTTCCTGCTATAGCTGAGATTCAAGCTGCAAAAAATTGATCTTTTCCTGTGAATTTTGTAGACATTTTTGAATTTCTGAGAGAGATCCTTTGCTAATTTGTAGTGTGTCATCAACATTAGATTGTATAAGAGTTTTCATGAACTCTACTACTTCACCGATTCTGGCCATTTTTCTTCAATGTCATATTTACACCTTAAAAACTGATCACAGTTATTACTTAATGCAGAAAAGTAATATCCACTCATAGTACACAGCAATATCTTATATAAATGTGCAGCAAATGAATCAGGGAATCAATGCATATATATGTAGACAAAAACTATAATGGGTTTTAAATGCAATGCCACAATTGGGGCAGCAGCAACTGCAAACTTTCTTGGACCCTTCAAGTACTCCTTCACTTTCAAATCAGAAATTATGGCTACGAAAACTTTAATAATTATAACACCATGTCATGGGCATTGGAATGAATCTCTAGCATGTTGAAATAACAGTGATAGACCTCCTTACATGTCCAAATACTTGGCAAACTGTATAGTGCTAGTCATATATACCATAGCATTTTACCATGACCTTTCAAGAGCCTTCCAACTATGCACAGTTTCAGGAAACCCTCCAGGATATTATAGAATACTCGCCCCTGCTTCAGATGTATATGCCGCCAATTATTAAGGAGATTTGACTCTTTGACAGTGATAAAATCTGCCCACAAAGGACAACTTGAACACAAACTGATAGAAGTTGATTTGAAGATGCTTTGAAACCAAATTTTCCTCTTTGGATAAGCTACAACCAACTCAGCCTCTTGAAATAGGCTCCTCTTTGTCTAGACAACTGTAAATATACTTATTGAGTTTTACTCCAAATTGAGATGCATAATGAGAGTATAATGCCTCCAGAAAACTTCTCAGTCAGCAATATGATATATTCAATGATTTCAACATTAAAGTAAATCACCACTAAGCACATTACATCAGTCACTGGGAGTAATTTACTCACTGGAAACAACACCGAAGATACTAGCCATGCATCTCTACTGATTTCTGAACTTACAAATAAGAGTTTACAATATGCCCAACATCAAATCTTGAAATGACTGTGGCAGTTTAATGTCTTCAGCAGCAGAACACCCACGAAGGCTGGACTTGAGGACACTCAGGAAGAATCGACCGAGTTGAAGCTCTTGATTCTTTCCCTGGTCAAGAGTGATCCCTATGATTTAAAGAGTCTGTCGATTTACACGTGTGGGTCCAAGAATATGTTGTACAACAATTCAAATCTCTCCATATGATATCTAACTCCTCGCACAGGCATGGGATTCCATTGTAAAAATAATTGATTTTCACATGAAGACTATGAAGATTTCAATTTTTCTTTCCTTTTTTTTTTCTTAAACATTTGATTCTAATAATATATCGACCTGCAACGTATATTATTTTTCTGTGCATAGGCATACAAAAATCGGTTTTAACGTACCATTCAGGCATATGCACATTCCAATGCACAATTCATACTTTTCAGTGCTTCAAATGATGTATATATAATGCAAACTATTCCACGGCTTCAACAAAGGTGGCATATATCAGACTTTTAGGAATAGGTTTTCATGGCAGTGCAGCCCTTCAAAACAGTTCAACTCCCAAAGAAAACATTCATCAATCAATATAGCACAACATACATACCATATAATACCAAGAAGTCTTCTAACAAATGCAGAGTATACACTGTCTAGTACCACAATCCAACAGAAATTGTTAAAACACCGTATTCACCATACTATTGCATATATGCCACTTTTTCACTGCAAATTTTACCTCGGAGGAAACACTCCAGGGACCGCGAATCACTACAACACATTATCAATGCAGCCCTCAAAAGTTCAATAGACTTTCCAAAAAATATATACCATTGCTTGCATCAAAGATGAAATATTTGATGCCTATGACCGAAATGAACCACTTGAAGGAAACAACCAAGAGTATATATTCAGGGTGAAGTCCTGAGACTTGCTGCAACGGTAAGGATAGCACCATTACAAATGAGATCGCATGGTAAGTCAGGAACTGTTACATAACCATTACATGACAGGTCGCGAGGATAGCTCAGTTGAGAGAGCCCGAGCTAGATCTTGGATTCTAAAAGATCGCAAGAGATTCTTTAGCTATCAACGTCACCTCAAGCTTTGGCAACACTTAGAAACATTGTATCGACTAAAAGCCTGAGAAGATTATTCCACCTTGTGGAGCGTTGCTATAAGCACCGTGAGCCTATGCTTCATGTCGATGAAACTGGAGCTGGAAAAACGACAGTTTGTCAATTACTGAGCCTTGCTTCGGATCGGTACTAGAAGCATCCTAACCAATTCGAGTAGCACCTCTTTACATGACATGGTTCCTATCTCATGGGTTTGCATAATACCAATGGTTGGTAGTATTCATTCGCTTAGAACAGCTTATTTAACTTTAACGCGAGATTATGGGCTCCCTACTGTAGTCATTTTGGTGGCTCGCTTCTTCAATTCATTAATAATCATTCAATACTGTGAAGCAGCCTTAAGCTATATATAAATTGATGAACGAATTTGGTGACAAGAATACCATATAACACATTGCAACTAAATAAATAGCACACTAAGTCATCGGACTTTCTTGGGGGTTTTCAGCCAGTGCGTGATAGGAACAGTATAGTAGGCAACTTTCAAGATAAAGTCCAAAAATTTATGGCATCACAATTGTTTTCTCAGTTTCATAAAGGGGAAGCTTTATCTTCAAAGATTGATAATGTTGTTGTCACGCTGGGTACCATTAGGCAGGTTTTGAATGACATTAGGTCAACTTGTATATTAGAAGATGATTGTGTACAACTAAAGCTTCACGGTACAACAAAGATGGAATACATGATCTCAAGTAGGTTGAACAGGAATTGATTCACAGCAAGGGGCTTCACGCTACTGCTAAAGAATCAAGATTTGATTTCAAGGAAGAAATGCTCGAGGGATTAAATCACATCCAGAGATTAATCTTCCCATACCAAACACATCTCCACGCTTCCGCTGCGCCATGCTCAGCACCTCTGTTTTAATACATCGGTTTTTTTTTTTTGAATGGGACAGCATAGTATTCCAGCACATCATAGTGGATAGGTGTGATGTCGTTGGATTGGTGAGCGTTATGTAAAAACAAACTCAATAGAGCAAAGAATAATACCATGTCAGAGAATAATGGTAAATCGTAGATGGAGTAGCGCTTTTAAATCGGGCGTTTATGGACAGAGAGTGCAGGTAATGGCAGAGAATGAGAGCGCAGGTACAGAGAGTGCCGGTATGGTAGACAGAGGTCAGAGATGTTAGTCAGCAGTGGATTTCAGGCAGAAAATTCTCATGACAGAGCACATGCAGTGTCAAGAGAAGCTAATTATATGGAGGAGCAGCGCAGGCATTGTCAGGGGTATGGAGGCGCTTATGTATTGAGAGCAGACATCAACAATAGTATAATCAGGTTATAGCTAAAATTTAGCTGAAGAAATATTCATGAGAAAATATTCATGAATTTCATGGCAGAAATAAACTGCATAGAAAGGCCATAAAACAAATGGCTCAAATTAATAATGCAGGGCAGGAATACACTTGCTCTGATACCATGTCAAACACACATGGGTAGCAAGAACAATATGAAAGATAATCAGGAGAGTACAATTTTTATTAACAAGAGATATACATTTATAGTACAATATGTGACCATTGGGTTTCACATCCCAAGGTCCCTTGGACTCCTTTTGCCCATTCGGCTTCCACACTAACCCATTGAGGATTAGGTGTCCAACAGAAATAATTGCATAATGAAGAGTCTTGCATGCATGCGAAATCTTAATTTTATGTGTAGTAATAAGACAGGAATGTATAATGAATCATGAATGTATGTTAAGTCTAGACATATATGTATATACAATCTAGTTTCGATCCTGTTTTACAACGAAAGGACTTCATGCCTGAGTTTGCAGACCCTTTTCGTTTAGGAAGTAACAAATACTCTATTTGCTTCTTCCTTGGTAAATTGGTATTATTTGTATAGATTCTAGAACATGCATACTTAGCACGATCTAAGTAGGGATTATAACTCTATTGTCAATATATTTGTTTTTAATACAACAAGTATTAGGTTTATAACACTATAACACTATTGTGTTTAGATTTAATGATAATGTATAACGAGATAAAAGACTATGGCATCCATTTTCTTCTCTATGAATACTATATTTGGTGTACAAACATTACCCATAATTATCAGTGTCTAGCTTAAGACAAGAAAATGAGACCATTATTCCCAATACACACCATTTACGTGTGAGTAAAAATTAAAATTCCTTGAGTATTTATGTGTCTTGAGTTATTTATTCTATGCAATTCAATAATTTTTTTTTGAAGGTCTCAACACCTAGCCATAGACTTGGCAATCACGTCCACGGTCCCCCACCAAGCACTTCCTGCTCCTACCAATTGGAATAAAGACATTCGAGTATCTTGGAGATTAGGACAATTGTCCAACCTCAAGTCACATACCCACTCGACTGTTTTCCATAAATTAAATCTTCCCACTCATATCACAATCGAGCTTAGGGAAAATTTTCTGTAGCGCCTTGTTGCCCTTCCCTTTTCCCTTTTGGAGAAAAGTGGTGGCAACTGTAGCGCTTTGTTGCCCTTCCATTTTCCCTTTTGGAGAAAAGTGGTGACAACTATTTGCAACTGTTCCAGGAGTTGTTATAACTGTTTTGTATTTAGTCTTTTTCTTAATTAATCCTCTTTAATTTCTTTAAACAAAATATCATAATACTTGGTTTTTCCAACTTTAACTTCTTTTAACAACATGTTAAATAAATTTAAAAGTTTCTAAATTTTAGATAACTTCATAAAATTAAAAGTAAATATGATGCAATAGAAAAATGTTACGCATGGCATTGCAAGCTTTCAAAAAGTCTTTCCACCAGCTCCGTCATCCGTTTCTTAAACCTATTCGAATATTAATAACGTTTTTCCCCATTCCTTCCTTGTTCGCCGAGTTAGGTTATGGAGGTGAAATGGATAGTAGGTGTCCCACCGTAAGAAAGGTAGATTGTCAAAGAGCTATATTTACGTAGAATGAGAAGAACCTGTTACCACGTCATTCGTCATAAAGATGGATTTCCCTTGAGCGGTCAACGAGTCCAAGATAAATTAATGCAAATAGGATCTTCTTAGCAACGCTGGTCAGATACCAATAAAGTCCCAATTCAAGATTTATTTGCTATAACCATACAGCAAGATCTTTACATCAAAATAGAAACCAATGCGATAACGTGTGAGTCCCTCCTTTCTCTTCCAATTCCGGATTACATTACATTTTAACCATTATTGATATTTTAGATTCTTGTCTCCATTCTTTATATATATACATATATATATATATTGTATGTGAAAAATAAAATATCTTTACGACTACAGGAAATTATTGGTTTATTCTTTATTTATGAAAAGAATGGTTCATTGCTTAAAAATTATTATTTTCTATTTTTATTTAAGAAGAAAAAAATTGAAAAAAAACACAAGTGTTCTTAGGATCAATATTTATTAAATATTTGTGTTATGGTTGGTTAAATATTTGTATTTTTTAATAGAAAAGAGAAAATAAAAGAAAATATGATGGAGATTTTTAATTATACTCAAGAACTATATTTCTCTACAGATCTGAATAGGTTTGGGTAAAGTGATTATTATTTGATTTATGAAGAGTATGAGGTATGAGAGTAATAGAGAGAATCTTGGTAATTAAATTAAATAATTTATTTAAAATAAAAATGCAAGTATTTCGTTATAACTAAATCGTTTAATATTTTCACATGGTATACAAGAGCCATATTTTTCTAGAGATCTGAATAGATTTGTGTAAAGTGATTGTTATTTGATTGACCATAGGTATAAGGAATGAGTGTAATGGAGACTTTTAATTAAGGTATTTAGGTTAAATATTTTGCTTAATAAATATGCATATTAAATAGTTTACTAAAATTTACTCCTATTTGAATATGGTTCTATCTTAAAATACGCATGAGAGGTTTATGGGAGTTTTGAGGGCAAAAGACATTCCTCTCCACGTAAACAAAAAAAGTGCTTAGAAATTATATATTTCTTAAGTTATTTTGGTAGGAATATTTTGAAACAAAAAGTTTTTCCTTTTAAGTTTATGTCAAACACTATACTATCTAGAATGTTTTTTATATTAAAAAAACAAAAATCACCTCACAAATAGTATTAAAATATATATAATATAGATATATATCAAAAAATACCACATTCAAGTCTCAATATGTCAAATATATTTTTATATTAAAAACACAGTTTCACACTTTACTAGAGGCAGTATACCTTTGAAACTAGAATTAGAAATGACAAATATCTTACATTGCTTGAAATTGTAAAGTATTGTTTTTGCACGGTTTTGGTGTCTATCAAAAT
Source organism: Pinus taeda (assembly GCA_000404065.3). Classification (NCBI taxonomy): domain Eukaryota; kingdom Viridiplantae; phylum Streptophyta; class Pinopsida; order Pinales; family Pinaceae; genus Pinus; species Pinus taeda. Next base: position 277,528 of record APFE030842806.1, on the reverse strand, counting down.
AAAATAAAATTTAAAAGATAAAATGAAATAGACAAACTTAGTAATTATAATTAGTAATTATTAATGTGGGCTCCATAATTTTGATCATTAAAAAAATTGAAGTTAAGATGGATCTAAGTTGGTTATATATTAAGACTAATAATATTTTTTATGGATGTAATTATTTTCCCCAATTTACATTGAAAAAGATATTGATTCATTTCCATACATATACATAAAATATGAAGTGTAACTGAATTTAAATTGATTATCTATATAAAGTTTAGATTAAATAATTTACTTAAATTTAGATTGTTAATTTTAAAATTATCGAAGTATTATTAATTCTTTTTTATCTTTCAAAGTGATTACCCATAGATTGTGTTAAAAATATTTTTTTGGATTTCCTGATACCCAAAATGTGGTGTTTCTTCAACTTGGAGTTGACATGTATCCCTCTTAAAATGAAAATAAAATATTCTCTAAATAGAAAGGAAATATATCTTATAACAAAAAATAAAAAAGAATATGCTATCCAAGTTTGTTGTCCATATGATCTAATATAATTTCATGTGAAGTAATTAGAAGTAAAAAAATATGTTTAAGTGTTATACTTTTCCAAAATATTATAACAAGTTATTTAAATAAATTATTTTAATATTTAACTTAACTAATTTATGTGAATATAAAATACATATATATCTATATATAGAAAACATGTTAAAAAATATATTTAAATGTTCTACGTAATAAAATATATATACGTTGTAGTTCATGAGTAAACCCCTCACCCCAATCTCCCCACAATCTTGGTAGTACAACTCCATAGAAGAATGTTGTTGGGAGCCTAATGTATCCCATGGTTTATAGCAGACCTGATACCTGGTATTGCATAAGTTGTAAGCATTATGAGTCCATTTTCCAGCTATCCTAGTAGCATTTGCTAGCAAGCAAAAGGATTTACAAGTATCTTTAAAGCACATATAAGCACCAATTACATTAAGTGGGAATTCATGAGAACCTCCAAATCTTTTTATTGTGATTTTTAGTGAATAGAGGACATTGATAACAAGATATCTACTTCAGGCTAATGATTTATCCTTAGTGGAGGCACAATTTCATGGGGAAGCGAGGAAACAATTGCCATTTTCTCTTTCCATTGAAAAAGCATAGTACATAGCAACATGTCAAACTACACAGGAGCTCAAATGGTGGAGAATATTATTGTAGGACATTGGGGTCGCTTAATCCCAAGCAAGTGTATTGCAGAGTGGCAGCAACAAATGTTTTATCATGACAAACCATTAAAAGTATCATGCAAATTTTAAGTATATAGCGATACAATACCACTTGATTCGTGAATAAATTAATACGGAAAAAATATATATGGTGTATTGTACAACATAAGTTATGGTTGGTCCATTGGCAAAAGCATTACCAAAAATCAAGTTTGAGTTTTGCAAAGCATATTTAATGTACTAGCTCTTAGTTGAAAATATTTGACTAAGTAGGAGTTAGACTTGCATAAAATATAGCTGAATATTTGGGGGAATTTAACTAGCAATTTCGGCTTCTCTATAATAGTAGATATCAAATCAAATGAATGTAGTGCACATGCACAATGTTGTTGTAGTATGTCTATAGTTTATTGAGTAAAGGTAGGGTCGTTTACACTGTAGAGTTTAGGAGGGATTTTTTTGAACTCATATTTTATCTCCCTTCATCTAAAGATGGATGAAAAATGGTTAGATTTAGTGTGTACTGTGACCACCCTGTTTTCTCTATTTTTGTTTCAATTTATTAACTAGCTATCAATTTTAGTTTAAAAACCATCTACACTAAAGGTTGGTATCAAGAATCATGAATGAAACTTTCTTCAGCTTGACCTTGTCATACTTATCAAAAATTATATCTGGAACTGGTATTCCCATGCACACGATGGTTGAAATTCAATTTTTTAATGGATAACAATATCAATGCTTATGCATTGGTTTACACATTTCTAAGTAGTAAGAGAAAATTTGACATAACTTACTTGCACTCTCAAGTTGAATTAAATAAATCAAGATATGGAACAAACATAGAGTAAATATATTTAAGATCACTGGTATTTCCAATAATTTTAAAATCGCGCTTACATCATTAAGAATATTTATATCTATTGTTGCATAAGTTGTAATCATTATGAGTCCATTTTCCAGCTACCCTAAACCATAGCATTTTGTAGCAATCAAAAGGATTTTCAAATATCTTTAAATATCATCTAAGCACCAAATTACATTATGTGGGAATTTATAAGAATCTCAAAATATTGTTATTTTGATTTTGAGTGAATAGGGGACATTGATAAGCAGAGATCAACTTCAGGCTATTGTTTTATCCTTAGTGGAGGCACAATCTCATGTGGAAGAAAGAAAACAATTGACACTTTTTGTTTCCATTGAAAAAGCATAGTACATAGCAACATTTCAAATTACAAAGGAATTCAAATGATGAAAAATATTATTACAGGACATTGGGGTCACTCAAGCCCAGCCAACAGTATTGTAGAGTGTCAGCAATAGATGTATAATCATGATAAACCATTCAAATTATCATGGAAATGTTAAGTATATAGGGATACAATACCACTTGATTTGTGAATAAATTAATAAGAAAAAAATATATATTTTGTATTCTACGACAGAAATGATGGTTGGTGCATTGACAAAAGCATTACCAAGAATCAAGTTTGAGTTTTGCAAAATATGTTTAATGTACTAGCTCTTAGTTGAAAATATTTGATTAAGGTGGTATGAGACTTGCATAAAATATAGATTAATATTTGGAGGAATTTAATCAACAATTTAGGGTTTTCTATAATAGTAGATAGAAAATCAAATGAATTAAGTGCACATGTACAATGTTGTTGTAATTAATCTTGTAGTTCGTCTGTAGTTTATTGAGTAAATGCAGGGTCATTTACGTTGTAAAGTTTATAAAGTATCTTTTTAACTCATATATTTTATCTCTCCTCATCTAAAGATGGGTGAAAAATGGTTAGATTTAGTCCGTACTATGAACACCCCTTTCTCTCTATTTTTGTTTCAATTTATTAACTAGCTATCATTTCTAGTTTCAAAACCACCTACACTGAAGGTTGGTATCAAGAATCATGAATGAAACTTTGTTCAACATGACTTTGTCATAAACTTCTATCTGGAATGGGTATCCCCACGCACACGACTCGTTGAAATCTAATTTTTTAATGGATAATAATACCAATGCTTATACAATGGTGTACCCATTTGTAAGAAGTATGAGAAAATTTGACAAAACTTAATTGCACTCTCAAGCTGAATTAAATAAATCAAGATATAGATAAAACATAGAGTAAATATATTTAAGATCACTCGTATTTTCAATAATTTTAAAATCATTATTGACATCATCAATAATATTTATATCTATTGTTGCATAAGTGTAAGCATTGTGAGTCCATTTTCCAGGTATCTTAGACCATAGCATTTGGTAGCAATCAGAAGGATTTTCAAATATTATTAAAGCAGATCTAAGCACCAAATTACATTAAGTGGGAATTTAGAAGAATCTCCAAAGCTTGTTATTGCGATTTTGAGTGAGTAGGGGACATTGATAATAAGAGATCAACTTCAATCTATTGCTTTTATCCTTAGTGGAGGCACAATTTCACATGGAAGCCAGAAAACAATCGACTTTTTCTCTTTCCATTGAAAAATCATAATACATAGCAACATGTCAAACTAGATTAAATTATGATATATTTTTATCGAATAATGAATTGTGACTAGAATTATTTTCTTTTTAGTTATAGTAAATTAATAAAAATCGTTTTTTTTTTTTTTTTTTTCAGAAGAATTTAATAACTTGTGTGACACATAATTATTAGTAAACTTTGGAGGTTTATTTCTGGTTTTTCTTTTCATAAATGACATCAAAATTGGGGAATTTAAATATTAGATTTCTTATTTTTATATTTCACATTATTTTAATACCAATAAAACTACCCACCCTAATATAAACCTTTAAATATTATAAAAATCTACCATATATTACACTTTCTTAATATTCTTAAATATGAAATATTTTTTATAAAATATTATTAACAATTCAAATATTCTAAAAATATGAAAATATTTATGAAAAATATTATTAACAATTCTAACATAAATGATTAGTTAAAAACTTAAAAAAATATAAATTAACATCCTAATTATACTAATCAAAATTAAAATTAAATTTGAAAAGAAAAGAGAAAAAAATTACTTCCTATAATTCTATTATCTATGAGCCTATTAAAAGAAATCAAAATATCAATCATAAAAATTTGGATGAGCACTTCTATAATCATAAAAATTTGGATGAGCACTTCTATATAAAAGTTTAGATAAGCACTTTTGGAATGGGATTGGCTTAAAAATTTCAACCTAAATTATTTTGTTTCTTACATTAAATATTGTAAAATAAAATTGAAAATGCAGGAAAAAATGTTTTGAGTATATAATGTTAATTTTTTTTAGTATTAATATAAAATAGCATTTTAATTTTTTAAATGATAATTTGTATTTTGTGTTTTTAATTTTCATTTCAATTTTATTTTAAATTAAATATAATTATGTAAATTAAATAGATGGTAATTGTCTACGACTCTCAATTCATGATAGGTCTATAACACTTACTTCAAAATACATCTTCACTAAAAAATTTAAAAAAAGATTATAATCATAACCTTATTATTATTATTATTATTATTATTATTATTATAAAAAGAATTAATATATGTGTTACATATATATATTTGAGAAACATGTTACAACATTCTTAATCATAGAGACTCATTCCTACTTATTATGTTGATTCTTAACCTATAAATAGGCTTTGTTACACTGTCATTGATGAATAACATAGTTTACCACTATCACATCCTTAAAAATCCATAAATCATTTTACTTTAATTTTGTAACATTTTAAAATTAAATTGGAAAGAAAAATGACATAAATACTTTCAACGTGATTCTGAATCCTCTACTCTAGCTACAACTAAAAATATTTTGTGAATATTCCATAAAAGTTAAATCAGTACCATATGTTTATTAATTACTCATAGTTAAATTAAAATTCTTAAAACCCTATTCCAAAATGAACATGCTTATATTTCATAAATAACAATTCTATGAATATAACATTGAATCTAGTACATGGAAGACCACTTTGTTTGTATCCCTCCACCAAACACTATTCCAAAATAAACATACTTATATTTCATAAATAACAATTCTACAACTATAACATTGAATCTAGTACATGGAAGACCACTTTGTTCATATGCCTCCACCAAACACTATTCCAAAACATACATACTTATATTTTATAAACAATAATTCTACAACTATAACATTGAACCTAGTACATGGAAGACCACTTTGTGAGTATGCCACCACCTCACCTCTGATTATTAATTATATGGTATTCTTTAAATTAAACTATTTTAATTTTAGTAAAATATATAAATTAGGGGGTAATCTAATTATTATATGATTTGATTATTAATTATATGGTATTCACTAAATAAAGTATCTACTACGAGGCTATGGACAAGTTTGTCACTATTGGTTTTAACGAGTTTAATGACAAAGATAACTCGATCCTTTTTCAATTTTAGAGAGTCTGAAAAGGGATGGAAAGGAAACTCCAGTAATCCTTTTTCATTATATAATCCCTTAAGTCCGAACAAGTATAAAATAATACGAAAGGGATGAATTTTCGATAGTTTTAATGAGCCGAATAAAACAAGTGCTTGATCTTTTTGTTTAATAATCCCTTAGGTCTAGAAAGATAAAAACCCAGAGGAGGGATAGCACTTCCGATAGCTTTAATGAGCTGGAGAGGCCAATTGCTCGGCAATCTTTTCATATTTTACCAGTTAGATGAAAAGAGCTTAAAGGAGACTCGTTTCTGAGGAACGAGTGATATTTTCAGGTAGCTGTTGATTCCAGGTAAGGTTTGGAATTTTCCAATCACGGCAGTGTCGCAAGGATGGCTAACAAAATCACTCATTGTAGTTGTTCCTCAAAAGGGTAAACAATCAAATGGAGTCGTATGATCGGCTAAAACAGAGTGGAGGTGAAGATGATAACATGGCCAAGGCTCAAAAGCTAATGATAATGCATTTGCAATGGTTATTTACCAGAGGTTGGTTCATTTTTTAATGAGCTTAAACTCTCGGGGAACATTTGCTCATTGCTTAGGTTTAATTTTAAAGATACTTTCATTTTCCTTTATGAGAAGTAGATATGAGAGGAGCAAAGAATACCAACCTCAATCTTTCACTTGGTTCCTTGCTTGTTCCTTCTCCCCTCTGATGGATCTTTGTTGCTCCTTCCTTGATTACTCCAATTCAAAGAGTACCTGTAAAGTCAAAGCAGCATAAGGCATTCAAAGTGCAGAGATCTACAATCATAAACAATATAGGACCAGATATATATTAACCACACAAATGCATATATTTTCAGACATACAAGAATGTGGAGGAAAACATGAATAGCTTTATTGATATAAAGATTAGAAGAGAGGATTACAACCCATTGATCTGACCCAGCGTAAACCTCCCAGCATGAAAGCCCTTCTTCACCTCATGAAAAGCTTAGATCACTCAACATTATGATGTTCCACTAGGAAACCAAAGCACTTCCTTACAAGATGTGAAATTCTAGATTTGTTGTTCGACAGTTGTGGATTCCCATAATATGTATTCCTTGTCGATATCAAAGCATCATTTTGCTGTTTCAAAATGGACAACATGAGCACTTGGGATGGGGAAGCATTGTCACTAGCAACTAGATTAGTTCCTGCATTTGGAAACGGATTAGTCAATACCGCTGAGGTTTTTGAATTCTTTAAGAGTTTCCTAAGCTCAGCTTTATGTGGATAGTCTTTCATCCAATGATCCTCATCGCATATAGAGCATGGATGATTTGGTTTCCTCTATCCAGAAGGGTTTGCAGAAGATTTTTCAGGAGACGACTCCTCACGTTGCTTCGATTCTTTGCCTTTATCAGTTGACATGGCATTTACCTCCGAGGTGAGAAGTTCTTCATTTTGATTAATAAACCATATGGTATTGACTAAATAAACTATTTTAATTCTAATAAAGTATATAAATTAGGGAGTAATGTAATTATTATATGATTATTTTGTCTTAGCTAGTGATACAATCTTCAGTGAGATTTTGAATCTTAGTTATTTAAAATGTATTTGTTTAGCATAAAAAGAAATTATTGTCTTTAAAAATATTTGGACATTCCAATTTTGCACGTTATATTAATGTATTTGGGAAATTTAATTATTTAAATGATTTTTGTATAAATAAAAAAATTTATTGTCTTTAAAAATATTGAGACACTACATTTTTTCACATTATATTAATGTCTTAAAAAACATTGGGACACTCTAATTTTATAGATTGTATAGCTAAAAATTACAATTTGAAGAAAATTTTATAGCAAAATTGGCTAAAAAAATTTGTGAAAAATAAAATAAAAACATCTACTAAATATAAAGTATATTATGGAAAACCCTAGTGGAGGCTCTCGAGAAAATGGTTCAGGAGAAAGTGGCGGCCGTCATAGAGAATGGAAAGGGACACGATGCTATGGCCAAGTTGTAGATGTTCTCTTTTCTCAAACCCCTTTTGAACATGGAGACTCCGGATGCTAAGGATGACCAGGAGCTCTTGCTCATCCTTCACGCCCAATGGAAGTTTATAGTTGCTGAGGATATGGTCTGTGATGAGACCAAGAAGGCTGGCATAGAGGTGAAATTGTTGGTGGCCCTAAAGGGCATTACAATGATTCTACATTCAGAGATGGATGATGCTGATGTGGTAGTAAAACTAGCCATGGAGGCTAGGGCGACTGGCACTACAGAGGTTGCGAATGATCCTTGGGTCAAAAAAATGGAATGTTACTACGTATGCCCAAATTTAGAGCCGAGGGGACACGACCTGCTGCACTCTCATCTCCTTTTGGACTGGAGTGGGCTCACATTATGGAGTGGAAGGCGAAAATCATTGTTGGGGTGGATCTAGCCAAAATTGCCATGGCCTTGGAGGTCTCGGCTTTCTTGCTGATAGTTGGTACTATCAGTAGCATGGTTGGGCCTCTGAAAAATGAGCTCTACAAGCCATATTTAGAGATATCACTACACAGACAGATCCTAGAACCCTTGGGTGCACTTGGTCTTATAGAGGAAATGCCTGATCTAATAGATCGAGGCCTTAAAAATGACCTCGGCAAGCCTGAATAGGAGTTAATAGGGAATAGATAGATTCCCAATTTTTGCGGTGCATTTGGGTAGACAGAGAAGGCAGACCCAACAAATCGAGGCCTGGACAAGGTTGATCCACCATGTATGAACACAGATCTGATGAAAATATTTATCAGATCAATAAGAGGCAGACATTAGTGCATACAGATCAGAAAAAGGATGAGCGTTGAAGAGTTAGAAAAGGAGATCCAGATAAAACTAGGAACCCCAAAAAAATACCAAAATCTGATATATACAGGATTCAGCTTGCAGGACAATCACACAATTTAGGACTATGGCATCATTAAAGATTGAAATATCATTCTTAATCTGAGACTGCGAGGCAGAGGCAAGGGAGCCGACTCAAAAACTTCAAGCTCCTTTCGCGATGAAGTCAAAGAGAGCGAACCATTGCAAAACAAACTAGCACCCACATCAAAGCTACCAGGCCCCTACATTGTGCAACAAAAGCTAGAATCTCTAACGCTTATAGTATCTCTGTCGGAGGTAATTGATCTATACACAAATTTAGCCCACAATGTTGTTATATGTAGATTTAATGGTTTTTGGCCAAAATATGATGCACTGCATCAATGGATCTTCTCAACATGGTCACCTAACTATGAAATTTATCTATGCCCTAAGGGGTTTTTCATAGTTAGATTCAACACAGAACAAGAATGAGATAACTTCATCAATCATTGGCCTTGGTTTTGGGGCAATGATGGCATCTTCATCACCCCCTGGTTCCCAAACTTCGATGCCAATACCATGGTAGTTTCAACAACGCCAGTTTGGGTAACGTTGCATAACCTCCCACTAGTTTTTTGGCACCAAAAAGTCTTAATAGCCATTGGGAACTCCTTGGGGAAGTTCCTTAAATTAGATAAAGACAGAGCTATTCGGGGAATTTTCACATATGCCAGAATATGTGTAGAAGTGGACCTGAGTCAAGGACTACCAAATCACATCACATTGAATTTTAATAATTCACTGGGGACAAAACTACTTGACTATGAACACAACTTTCAAATGACGTGGATTCTTGCAAATAGATTACCTATAATACACCTGTCCACTAGCCAGAAAGGATCCTAAAGCGAATAAGAAACAACATAAAAAACCCAAAGGTTGGCAGCATACCGAACCGCTGGAAGAGGAGGAATTGAACACAAAACCTACATGCATGCAAATGAGAGAGGAAAGCATACAGGCATAGAATACCCAGGAGCTTAACTTGGGGAAAAATATTATGAAACAACAACAAGAATTACAACTGGAAGTAAATGGCACCAAATGAACACATGGTTCCAAAGGATCAGAATCTGATAAAGAAAAACCAATGAAAACAATGGAAACCCAGCTTGCCATTATTGCTCCCACTCCCTACACTAGAGATTGGTGAAGAGTGGAGAAGAAGAAGGGTAGGAAAGCATAGGCCAGCTGGATCATTTTTTCCTTTCTTGTTTTTTGTAATTCTTTTGTTTCTTGATTTTTAGGAACAACTCTTCTGCATATGCTTTAAGCATCTACAAAATGTAATTTTTTTCTTATGAATAAAATTACAACTTTTTTCTACAGGAAAAAAAAGAGTATATTATAAAATTATATTACAAAATTAAATTACAAATTACATTAATCTTTTTTTCCGAATACTATTTTTATCTCACCATTTAAGATTACAATATTTAATTACTCTAGATATTGTCCAAATAGTATCATTTTAGAATATATTTCTTTGAAATTTCTAGTTAAATCCATGTAATATAAAATATTTAAAAATAAGTAACAAATATGATATACATCACAATATGGGAAGGTGTAATTTTTCTAAAATAAAATAGTTTTATTTTAAATATGAATTTATCATACAACCAAAGTGATCAAATTTATTCAAATGTAAATTATTTTAGAGTGCACAATTTGAAAAAAAAAAAATTGCATCTCTCTCCTTCCTTGATAGATCTTAATGAAGATGTAGTAGTTTTCTCTCTATATATACAATGTGTAATTTTTCATTGCTCAAATTATATTTTTGAATGTTATACAAATTACATAACTTAAACTTGTAAGTCCAAAAAATATTTGTTGGATTTAAGGAAAAATTGACCAAAAAAAATAATAATTGTAAAATAGTGAGACTACTTCAACTGTTTTTAACCATAAGAACTTATTGCTTTGAATTTCTTAATATGATATATAAATTTTTGTTAACTATATATAATGTATGCATAGTTAATCTTAAATTATTTTACATGACATGTGCATGGAGATATTTTATTTATGGACTACATTTGACTATCTTAACATGGTGTTTTTTGTTATTAATATATTTTAAATATATGCCAATATTACTTAATCGTACATATTAAATTATTTTATCAATATCCATATTGAAAATATTTATTATTATGAATATTCTTAAATGTAGTATATTAAATTTATATCAGGAATTGAATAGATTATACATCTCCCTTTTATTATTAGTCTTTGCCAAGATAAGGCTCTGTTAATTTAGCACTGTTCAATTCAATTTATAATGTTTAACTTTGCAATTCAAACATTTATTTTTCAATATTATTGAAAAAAATATTTTTCAAACATTTGATTGGAACATAACTTTCAAGGTATTATGGCATTCTTTGTGGCATGTGGATAACTACCTCATATTCTTTTTCCATAACTTCTGGATGTAGTTGCAATATTTACATCATGATTTTAAACATTTATACAATGATTTGTCATTGTTAAACTTCATACTAAAACCAATTAATAATAAAAGTGTTGTTTACTGATGCCACAAAGTCACAGTGGACTTCCTCAGCTTTGCTTGGTCTTGGCAAGGTAAGCTTACTTTTCCATGCTATAGCTAGTCTTCTCTGTTTTTCTTCGACACTAACGTAGTTGCTCCTTTGTATCCATTGTTTTCACTTGTAATTGTGACTCAGTTCGGGTTTCATTCCTCCAGTGTTGTGACTCCTCAGGTAAGCTAGCGTTTCCTTCTCTGCTCGTAACTTTCACATTTAGTTCTCTTGGCATCCAAATGATTGATATGGTTCCACTAGTTTTCTGTGGCAGGTTGGGATTTGGTCCAGGCTCGGCCTCTGAAACAGTTGCAACCCAATGATCTCGGTAGGGTCATTCTCTGCTGTTCTTACTTGATTTGTAGTCTTATTTTCTCGATCATGACACTAGAAAAGTCTCGGTGCTCCTCTGTTTATTTGTCTTTTGCTGTTGAGTGACCTTCAGCTCTATTTGTATGTAATTCTGTCCACTTTTCGGGCTCTGGTTATATGTAATTTACTTTTGCTTATACCCTTCTAACTGTCTAGGGTTCAACCGTAGCTTCAGGGTTTGATTTTTCCATGCCTTACTCTGTTATTATCTAGCACTTTACATTGTTCTTTATGTATGCCAGCATTATATTTATAAAGGAGGAAGTAACAAGGAAATTTTGTATAAATGGGTTACCTCTGTTGTAATTGCGTTCTACAGTAGTTGCATCTGCGTTTTGTTGAGAACTGTCTCATAGCTGTTGCTTGCTTTCGTATGTTTGGGAACTTTTGTTGTTGTCGGAACTCTATGTTACAAATGTTCTATTATTGCTTCATTGTTCGAGCTCAGGAACTATATCTCAGTTTGTTGGGAAGGATCTATAGAAACACACAGTGTTGTTTAATTGACATAGACAATAATTAGAGGGGAAAGGAAATAAATATAATAGAAAGACTATTTGTAGATGGACTCCGATACTCAAGTTTTGTAAATTGTCTACTTCTATATTATCTTATTGTGTTGGTCTTTTGAACCCCTCCAAAAATGTATTCCATTGGCTTTTGTATTATTTTCATACAGTTACCTAAATTGTTCACAGTTATTCTTCAGTTGCTCCTATAGTTACACAATTGATAACTATTTCAGGTTTTCTTGTGCTGTAAGATATACAATATATATATATTTTTTAAATGAAAAGACAGTTGTAAGATAAATGAACAAAAAGACAAAATAGTGTGGTAACGACCCCAATGTAACTGTATTGTTTCCTAAATATCTCTTAACTAATAATGAAATAACAAAAAAGTTCCTAGACACTATTTTGATCAAAAAGCATAAAATGAAACCAAATGATAATTGAACCTATCCTCCTTAGATGAGACTAAACACCCAAACATGGTACCCTCAGCTCGATGCTCCTGCATCAGGCTCCTGGGATAAGAAAAATTCATGACTCCGGTCCACGAGCTTCTTGACAAAAGCCTGCATGCTATATTTCTCTGGCATCAAGCCATGAACTTTCCTCAATGGGATGGCTCTTCCACTCGACCAGATACTGTAGGTATTCCTTCTACCAAGTTCACCTCGTCACCTGAGTGTCGAGGATCCTCTCGATCTCAAGGGGCTGAGCTGAAGGCATTTGTCTCATCCAAGTCTCACTCACTTCCTGTGTGTCCCGTGTAGGCCATGCTGTACTGTCTTCCTCAGGACTGGCAGGATATGGAAACCAGTCTGACACATTGAAGATGGGCGAGATGCCTATTCCTGGTGGCAGCTGTAATTCATAAGCATTGACTAAAAATTTTCGGAGAATTTTGCAAGGGCCAATCTTCTTGTATTTCAGTTTGTTGTATGCAACCCTAGGAAAATGTTCCGTATGCAAATGCACGAGGACCTCATCCCCCACATCAAATTGTACCTCTCGCCATTTCAAATCTACCTGATTCTTATACTTTGGACTGTTGTCCTGCAAATTCATCTTTACCTGCTGGTGTAGGTCATTCATTGCTTTGGCGAAGTATTCCCCATTAGCACTCTGTCTTTCCTATTGTCCTAGATCTTGTAACTCATGCACTCTGCGAGGATGCATGCCATATAATATCTGAAAAGGACTGTACCCTGCACTACAATTCAGTGAGTCGTTGTAAGAAAACTCTGCCTGGGCAAGTACATGATCTTACATTCATGAATTTTTCCCGATCAAACTTTGTAGCAGGTTCCCCAATCTCCTGTTTACCACCTCTATTTGCCCATTGGTCTAGGGGTGATAAGCATAGATGAATCTTAATTCTGTGTCCATCTTCTACCACAAGGTGTGCCAGAAGTGACCTGTAAATTTCATGTCCTTGTCGGAAATAATGGACTTAGGTAGGCCATGTAGCCTGATGATCTCTATGAAAAATAAGTGGGCCACGTGAGTGGCATCACTGGTTTTTCTACAAAGGATGAAATGTGCCATTTTTTGAAAACCGATCTACTATTACCATCACAGAATCATAACCCCACTACATCCTTGGTAGACCCAAGACAAAGTCCAAATTAGCTAGGTCCCACGGTCTACTGGGAACGGGTAATGGTGTGTAAAGTTCCGTATTTTGATTGTGTCCTTTCGCCAACTGACACACTTTACATTTGGTCACAAATCTGTGCACATCCCGTCGCATTCTTGGCCAATAATAAAAATGGTTGAGCTGATCTAATGTTTCGTCTATGCCGAAATGCTCGGCTAGACCTCCACTATGTTTCTCCCGAATGATATTCTCTCTCATCGAACAATCGAGTATGCATAATTGTCTGCCTTTAAACAATAGCTTCTCGTATAGATTATATTCCAACCATGGACTATTGCTTCTCAGCAAAGGATTCTGATAGGATTCATAAGCCTGTTTGAAATCCGCGTTGGTGTGATACAAGTCTTTCAAATGCTCAAAGCCCAGTACTTGTATCATACTCTCCTGCAAGAGCAAAGCTCTTCTGCTCAACACATCTACCACCTTGCTGGCCTTCCTGCTAATGTGTTTCAACAAAAAATGTGAAACTTTGTAAATATTTGACCCACTTAGCATACTTGTGATTCAGCTTATGCTGTTGCATCATAAATTGCAGTGCAGAATTATCATAAGATAAAACAAACTCACTCCCCAGCAGATAGTTTCTACAATGCTTTAGTGCTTGGACGACAGCATAGAATTCTTTGTCGTAAGATGAATACCTCTATCTGCTCTCATTCAACTTCTCGCTGAAAAACACAACAGGTTTGTCTTCCTGGCTAACTATAGCTCCAATGGTCGTACCATTTGCATCACAGCAAACCTGAAAAGGCTTGTTAAAATCTGGCAATCTCAGGATTGGTCTTTTTGTAATCTTCTTCTTCAGTAGTTGAAAGCTTTTCTCTGTTGCCTTGGTCCAATGAAAATTTTGACTTTCCCTTTTCATAGTATCCAACATAGGTGTGCAGATCTCACTGAAATTCCTTATAAATTTGCAATCAAAACTTTCCAACCCACGAAAATTACGTACCTCAAACAGAATTTTTGGGGATGGCCAGTTAATGATTGTTGCATTCTTCTCTAGGTCCATCTTCAACTTGTTCTCTGCAATCAAAAAACCCAGGTAAACCAGTTCTCTTTGAAGAAAGTACATTTTTTTGGATTTATCATCAAATTATTCTGCTGCAGTTTCTCCATCACACTTCGAACATGTCAAAAGTGTTCCTCCTTAGTCTTGCTGAAAATTAATATATCATCAAGATACACTATTACAAACTTTCAAATGAACTCTTTCAACATTTCATTAATCAGTTGCATGAAGGTACTAGGGGCATTACTTAATTCTAATGGCATTACTAACCACTCATACAACCCTCCATTGGTCTTGAAGGTTGTCTTCCACTCATCCCCTTCCCTGATTCCAATATGATGATAATCACTCTTCAGATCAATTTTTGAGAAGTATGCTGCCCCGCTCACACAGTCTATCATATGGTCCATCTATTGTAGTGGAAATATGTTACTAATGCTAATCTTATTGGTGGCCCTTGAATCCGTGCACACTTTCCACTCTCCTCCTTTCTTAGCGGCGAGAACTGTCGGAACTATGCAGGGGCTCAAACTCTCCCTTATCATCCCTTTATCCAGCGATTCCTGCACCTGTTTTCTAATTTCCTCGTTATATTTGGGGCTGATCTGGTATGATGCCTTGTTCGGTAGACTTGCTCTAGGTATAAAGTAAATATGATGACCGATACTTCTCTTGGGAGGCAATTTATCTAGTAAATCATCCACTACAATATCGCTCAATTCCTATAGCATTTTCTAAATTTCTACAGGTAAATCAGACATTTCTATGTGCAGCAACACCATTTTTTCCCTTCTCACAACATCATAGTTCACTTCACTATCTTCAATCTGCTTCAAAAACCATTTTCCACCCATTAGTAACAGTTTTGTCTTGCTTGTTTATGTTGCTTCCTCCTCCTTGATGGGCACAACTGTGTGCTTAATCCCATCTTTGACAAACTTGTAACAGTTTGTCTTCCCATCATGCACTACCTTTCGGTCATACTGCCATGGCCTTCCTAGCAGTATATGAAATAGTCTATTGGCATAATATCACAAACAACCTTGTCTTTGTACCTGCCAATATGGAACTGAACTTCACACTGTTCGTCAACCAATAGCTGATGGCCTTTCTGCAACCACGATACCTTGTAGGGAGTGGGGTGCTTCAGCTGCTTCAAACCCAACTTCTCTACCATCTCTTTGGCAACCAGATTATCCGTGCTCCCACTGTCGATAATCAACTTGTAGCATTTTCTGTGTGACTTACAAACTATCCACAATAATGTCTTCCTTTGAGTTTGTTTAGCTATCTCCTTGGTTGGTTTCAATAGCACTTCATTTAGAACTAAGACTTCCCCTATTTTCGACACATTTTCTACTTCCTGGGGTGGTGCCTTTGCTTCCTCTGGTTGTCCAAAGTATGCCCCTCTTTGACCAGCTTGTTTCGCTTCAGGACACTCAAAATACCTGTGGCCCCACTTGTGGCACATGTAGAATTGATAGGCGCCCCCCCTGCCTCAGCCATTTCCTCTTCCTCTCTAATATGGCCTTCCACCTCTAGTGTTGTCTCCTTCTTTTCTTGTTCCTGAAGTCTTGGAGTTATTGCCCTCTTCACTATTATCGGTATTTCATCCTTTGCCATAGGACTGTCCTCTTCCTCTGCTGGTTCCCCATCCTCTCCTAGCATTTTGTTTTCTAGTTATCTTCTCCTCTGCCTTCATGGAACTCTGGTAGGCTTCCTCTATATTTTTTGGGGAAAGAATGCTTATCTCATCTAATATTTGCAATCTCAGACCATTTACATACCTTGTTGTTTTTTCCGAGGTGTATTCTGTGTAACGAGCTCTTAAGTTTACCCGGTAGAATTCTTTAGTATATTCTCTCACTGTCATCCCTTTTTTCCTTAGATTTTTCACTTGCTGATGTAGTACAATCTAGTAATCTTTGGGCAAAAATCTGTCATTCAAATTGGCCACCATTCTTGGCCATTTCTTTATTGGCAACTTGTTCTTCCTTCTTCTTTCTACTTGGACACTGTCCCACCACAAGGTTGCATGTCCTTTCAGCAAACTTAACTCTCTGATCTTCACTAAACTCTTCACATTCGAAATATATGTCCAATTCGTTGCTCGATTCCAACAGAACTTCCGTGGACAAGCTGCCATCGTAATTTGGAATCTTTGGCTAGGCTTGCTACTAGCCAATAGCACCGACCTCAACAATCTAATTTCTAACCCTCCTTCATTCAGTCCATCTATTGCAACTATAACTTCTTCTTCGTTGTCATCTCCAACCTCCATATCCCTTCTCCTTCCTGCTTCAACTTCCTCCAAATGGGCAGTAAGGATCCTAATTTCCTCCTGCAATCCTTCCTCTGCTACTCTCTGAGCACCTCCTCCATGACCTCATCTTCCAACTTCCATTTCTCAAGAAAACTCCAAATCTTGCTCTGATACCACAATATGATGGGACCAGCCATTTAACTTCAGGATTAAACTGGTTTAACCAATGATTAATTTAAGGTTTGGGTCAAACATATATGATTAGCCCTCAGCAGTTGATTAATAGAGGTATTTATTTGTTGGCATTGATTGCGTAGTTATTGTTGGTATGCTGGCTTCTGTACTCACCTCGATTTTCTCCTTCTCACTCTTTGGTTATGATAAACCCTTGTTTCACTTCACTTGGGCATTTTTTGGTTTCTCTCTATCGTGGTGAGGGTTTTTTTGCTCTCGTTGGCCTGCTTGCGACTATGTCGAACTCGACAGTAATGCTTTGTCTACAACTGGCTATGGGTTCCTCTACCTGGTGGCAAGGTAACTCTGCCCACACTTGTTGTTTCATTACTTGGTTGCCTAGGCACTATATTGGAGGCTTAATTGACTTCGTGAGAGGGTTTACTTCGTTCCCCTATTGGTTCTTTAACCTTCTTCGTGGTTACTTTTCTTTCCATCGTTCCCTTATCTTGCTCTGCTTCAGTTCTCTAGTTAAGCTTCCGGTTATTGGTTCTCTTGTTGATGTGTGAATGTTTCGCTATTGTGGCATGTCTCAGTCATAGTGGACTTCCTCGGCTTCACTTGGTTCTGGCAAGGTAAGCTTACTTTTCGATGCTATAGCTAGTCTTCTCTATTTTTCTTTGACACTAACGTAATTTCTCCTTTGTATGCAGGGTTCTCACTTGTGACTGTGACTCAGTTGGGGTTTTATTCCTCCAACACTGTGACTCTTTAGGTAAGCTGCATTTTCCTTCTCTGCTCGTTAACTTTCACATTCAGTTTTCTTGGCATGTAAATGATTGATATGGTTCCGCTGGTTTTCTGTAGGAGGTTTGCTCCAGGCTCGATCTCCGAAATGGTTGCAACCGAATGATTCTGGTAAGGTCATTCTCTACTATTGTTACTTAGTTTGTAGTATTCATTTCTTTATCATGACACTGGGAAACTCCTGGTGCTCCTTCCTTTATTTTTATTTTTCTATTGAGTGACCTTTGACTCTGTTTGTATGTAATTCCGTCTACTTTTCGGGCTCTAGTTATATGTAATTTATTTTTGCTTACACCACTATAACCATTTAGGGTTCAACCCTAGCTTCGGGGTTTTATTTTGTCATGCATTACTCTGTTATTATCTAGCACTTTACACTATTATTTATGTATGCCAACATTATATTTATAAAGGAGGAAGTAAAAAGAAAATTTTGTATAAATGGGTTACCTCTGTTATAATTGCATTCTACAGTAGTTGCATTTGCATTTTGTTGAGAAATTTCTTGTAGCTGTGGCTTGCTTTCGTATGTTTGAGAACTTTTGTTGTTGTCGGAACTCAATGTTAGGAATGTTCTGTTATTGCTTCATTGTTCGAACTAAAGAACTATATCTCAGTTTGTTAGGAAGGATCTATAGAAACACACAACATTTTTCAATTGACACAGACAGTAATTAGAGGGGAAAAGAAATAAATATAATAGAAAGACTATTTCAAGATAGACTCAGATACTCGGGTTTTGTAAATTGTCTATTTCTGTATTATCTTGTTGTGCTGGTTTTTCGAACCCCTCCAAACATATATTAAATTGGATTTTGTATTATTTTCATATAGTTACATGAATTGTTCATAGTTATTCTTCAGTTGCTTGTAGACTTACACAATTGATAACTATTTCGGGTTTTCTTGTGCTTCTAAGATATAAAAATATATATATATATTATATAATATATTATATATATATATATATATATAATATATATATATATATATATTATATATATATATAATATATAATATATGAAAGGCAATTGTAAGATAAATGAACAAAAATACAAAATAGTGTGGCGATAACGACCCTAATCTAATTGTATTATCTCCTAAATATCTCTTAACTAATAATGAATTAAGAAACAAGTTCCTAGACACTGTTTTGATCAACAAGCATAAAATGAAACCAAATGATAATTGAACCTGTCCTCCTTAGCTGAGACTAAATACCCTGTCATGGTACCCTGAGGTGGATGCTCTTGCATCATCTACACACCATAATTTAATCAAGTTGTTGTGTAAAAAATGAATAAGAAGAACATGGAGATAAATATATGTAATAAGATGTTTTCTTCAACTCTTTAGCATGTAGGAGTAAAAGTGCAAATGTGAAAGCTTATTACTGATTACTATAATCAATTTTTTTACTTTTTGAACTCATTCTCTAGAAAATTTAGAGAATTTATTTTTTTATAATTGTGTGGAATTTTAATTATATGATAGTTTTTCAAAACATCTGTTATACTGACTGAATAATCTTTTCTCTAGGATAAATGAAATAATTAATTAAAGAATGAAAATAAACATTTGATATAAATTAACGAATAAAAAAAGAAAAATGAATTATGAAATTTAAAATAAAAAATAATTAATATAATTGTTAGTTTGATTTGGTTATGTTTCTTGATATCCTTCCAAATATCTTCCCTGTGATACATAATATTGGACAGTGATACATAATATTGGACAGTGAAAAAACAAAAAAGACCAAATGAAAATACAATTGAATTAACCTGCTCCAGACTCATATGATCATTGATACTTTAAATAGATAGGAGTATCAAACAAATTTTATAAGAAACATCTCACTGATACTTTCAATAAGAATACACAGAATAGTTTATAATAAAAATCAAACAATTCTAACACTACTAAAGAATATTTGTGAATGGGAAGAAATCTCTCTCATTATATAGAGAAATGTAGAAGACTAACTTTGGTGGAAGGTAGTATAAGATTGATCGAAGAAAAAAAGGAAAGTATAGAGAATGTTAAGAAAATGAGGTGGAATGAGAATCATAACAGAATAAGTAAGGAATGTTTTAGTTGCATTTCCTTGAATTCACTTTTCTTATTTTAGTTACATCTCTTTGACTTTCTTTTCAAAATTTATGTTTAGGGAATGAAACGAGAAGAATGATGACAAAGAAGAGTGTTTGGATTGGTGTACTTTATTTGAACATACAAATTACATCTAGACACAAAAACGCAATCTCTCATAGACACTTTAATCCATCTCTACATTGTGTGAAAAATGCATTATCTATATCCAATTAGTTTATACTCAAACAAGATTATGGAGTGGGACAAACATTATATGCTTCATATATATATATCTATCTATCTATATATATATATATATATATATATATATATAAAATAAAGTTTTGTGGGATTGAAACAAAAGAAGTTTATATTGCATTCAGTAATTTTCATTTTATTTTTTCCTAAAGACTATCATGTTGATTACATGTATCTTTGTTTATCTTCTTTTGGGTTTCGTAAATTATATATCCTGTATGTATATAACTTTCCTTGCGAATGTATTATTAAATTAGGACCATTCCATTTATACCCAGCTTTCCTAACAGTATGTTAAGATAGATTACTTTTTTAACTTTTATTTGAGTAATATATTTATTTATTATTTTTATGATTAAATTTTGATAATCATATATAATAAAATAATATTTGTGTTTATAAACTTAGAGGTAATTAGTTTTGTATTTTTTGATACATAATTGTTTGACTACAATTTCAATTTTTATGTTTTCAACCTTTCTTCTATGATTCTTTCGCTAAGTCTCTACACCCATAAAAACAATTATATAAAAATTTATTGCTATTATTATTTTTTTATTACTATTATAGAATAGATAATCTTCTTCCAATATTATTTAACTAACTCTATAGCTCAAGTAGCAACCATATAAAATTGTATTTTTACTATTTTTTTCTCTTATTATGTATAGAAAACATTCTTGATCATGGTTATCTATTTCTATACACAACAATTTTGCTAATAACATGATATTAACATAAGAAGAAATGTCACTATTATATAAAATAATATATTTTTATTACAATTATTTTAATGGTTTTTAATAAAAATAACTAAATGCATATAAATTAACAATAAAAAAACATAACTTCTTATATGGATAGTTTGTTTATTCTTTATAATTCATTTTTTAACTAATTTATATGTAAGTCTATAAGAAAAATAGAGGAAATATTACTTTTTCATTTCTATTGTACCCTTGATTTTGAAAAATCCTTCTACTTTTATCATTTATTGGAATCCTTGATTTTACAATGAACTTTTCATATAACTAGAAAATAACTCTTCTCTACTCTACATTAGTTCCTGCTTTCTCCACTATTTTTAACATTACTAAATAGTGTATGATGATTCTAAGAAAAACCAAAGAAGCATTAATAAATATTGTTTCTTCAATTCTTTTGAAAACATGGACATGTTATGATATGATCAATGGTTGAATTTTTAGGCAAAAAGAAACCCATGAAAAATCCCTCACTATTTTAGAATTATTAGTCCCTTCCTAGGAAAGAGTCTAGCATCATGTTAAGTCCTATTCCAAATTGATCAACACTATGTAATTATGCATTTCATTAAAAAAATTATAATTTAAATGCAAAATCCATTTAGTTGTATATGCACATAATGTAAATAAGGTTTAGACAAGTTTGTTAGCTTCCATATATGAAAAATATATCTTAATATTCTCCATATTATACTAATATGAATTTAAATATTTCATAGTGTGCTTTATATGTATCATTCTAACAACTTGTATATCAAAATTTTGTAGCAACATAATCCTTTATTTCAACAGAGGGGATGTCAAATTGTGTAACTGGGGTCATATTCCACCTTGGTTATCTCATATGATGAATATGACGATTCCATTGAATTTGTCTTTTTGATAGGACAAAAATCAGCCTAAAGATAACCTCATTCTCACAAGTAGAAGTTGGATTTTGAATTTATGCACCCACACAAGCACATTTGGATAGGTCAGCCTCAACATCAAATGGACACCCATAGAAGCCTATAAATACAACTTACCTCAAGCTCATTTGGAAAAAATCATCATCAAACATATTCTTCTTCTCTTCTTTCATTAATTGCTTCGCATAGGTCTATCAGAGGAAACTCACAAAAGGTCTAAAATTATTGGTCTAAGGCTCGAATGAATTTAGGGGATTTTTTTTTCTAGTCACACACTTGATACAGGATCGATCTGACCATAGTCTATCACTTGTAGGGATTAAGGGATCGACTGGGAAGCCACAGTTGCTCGCATGACAACTTGATGAGTGTGATTGGGGCTCTAAGCTAGGGTTTGACTATTTATCGTTGTTGACCATAGATGACCGAAGGATGGATGTTTTCTCTCTATTGTACAGTGATTCTGGAAGTTTTTTTCTGATTTATATTGGGTAAATATTTGATGGATGATTTTGTATTGGGTTCATTATACTGTCTTCTAAAAATCTAATATGAAGAATTTTTGAAAGGGTTTTTTCCCCTAGTGGGTTTTTTTTCCTTTTTCTTTTACTAATCTGGTGTCTCTTTTGATATCATTTATTATTCTATCTTCAATCACTATTTACGATTTGAAAAATTGTTAATAATTGAAAGAATTATTAATCGAAGAGTTAATTTGGGCTAAAGTAATTGAAAAAACATAAAACAATATGAAAAATTAAGATGCTATCAAAGCTAAGGTGAATGACAAGACCAAAAGGAGACAAGCATTTCAGTTATCATCTTTGGAAACTTGAAGGAGCTCATTTAGTCAAAGTCAAGATGTATTAATCTACCTTAGAGGAGCATGAGATGTTGAGTGACTCATCTAACTTTGCTGCATGGAAAGTGAGGTTGGAATCATTGTTGATAACAATGATGTGTTGGCGTACATTCAAGGAAAAGTGCCTGAGACCCTAGCGAATGCTTCCATTTGCATCAAAAATAGGTACAAGAAAGGTGAGTCCAAAAAAAAGAAACTTATAGTTGATGGTTTAGAAGATCATTTAGCTGCATATGTTGGGAATCCAAGGAAGTCCAAACACATGTATGACAATATGGTTGGCATGTATGAAATCAATAATTTGAATAAGATCATCTCTTTAAAATATCAACTCAAAGACATCGAGATGAACAAGGGAGAATATTTGCAATACTATGTCATGAGAATATCTTGTCTTTGCAATCAATTGTAGAGAGTTGGAGAATTTATGTCAAACATGGAATTGGTAATCGTTAATCTTAGAGGTCTCCCTTCCATTTGGGAACCTTCATTACTACCATGAGCAACAACAATGTCTTCCCGTCGTTTGATCAGATTGTTGGAAATATCACTGAAGAAGAATCAATAATTATATGAAGGGGAAGGATTCAAAAGCATAAAGAGGGAGAGCCTGCTACATATCAAACTCATGAAAAGAAGAAGAAGAAAGAAAAACGAGGCGCATTAAGCTCAGGAAATCCTCCTTCACACCAATCAAATAAGAGGAAGGAACCATCACATGTTAAATGCTACAATTGTCATTAAAGAGGCCACTATGCTAGATATTTCCCTAAGAATAACCATGGATTGCATTACAACACTAGAACCAACAAAAGTAGGTACAATAATCAAAGAAGAAAATATGATCAAAGGAATGAACATGATGGAAGAGATGAGAGAAGAATAAGAGATGTTCCAAGTGACCACGAAGAAGATTGTCATCCTCAAAAGAAGTCAAGATTTTCCAGGTATGAAATTAATGTTGTGAATCAATATGGATATATTATTATTTATGTCCTTACTAGTTCTTCTCCACCAGATGCATGGGATAGTTGGCTGGTTTATAGTGGGGCTACTCATCATTTCTATGGGTATAAATAAGTTTTCTATTACCTAGTAGAGATAGATACAAAGTTGGACATTATTCTTGGAGACAGTATCACTCATCCTATGAAAGGCTTTGGGTTTGTTAAATTCGTGTTGAATTCTAGGGAATTTGTTTTGCTACATGATATTATCTATGTGCTAAGATTAAAGAAAAAAATGATATCTATATCCACTTTGTAAGATAAAGGGATGAGGGTTTCCTTCATTAAGGAAAAATTTCTTGCTTGTAATGTTGGTTCACCTATGAGAGATGCATTCACATTGGGATCAAGAGAGGAAGGAGTCGAAAGGGTTATTGGAATGTCACTTCTAGCATTGGTCCATAATACTAATTAGTTGAGGGATTTATGGCACCAAAGATTGACCCATCTACATTATGATGCTCTTCGAAAATTGGAGAAATTTTTCTCAGGGAGTCCGAAGGCTCAAGCCCATGAGGATGGAGTATGTCCATGTTGTGCCAGTGGAAAGAAGAGAAAGGGACCATTCCCCTCTACAAAGAAAAAGGGAAATGACATCCTCCATCTCATCGATTCCAATATATGTGGTCTAATGGCTCTACAATCTATTGGTGGCCATCTATACTACATTACCTTCATTTATGAATTTTCAATAAAGACATGGATATATTATTTGAATAACAAGGATGGATCTTTTGAAATGTTCCAGGAGTTCAAATATTTGGTAGAAAATAAAAGAGGGTAGAAAATCAAAATATTTAGAGTTGACAATGGTGGATAGTACACTTCGAATGAATTCAATGTTTTTTGCAAGAAGGAAGGTATCAAGAAGGAAACGATTGTGCTTTATACTCCCAAACGAAGTGGAGTATATGAAAGGAAGAACAAGTATATTGTACAAGCCACTAGTACCATGCTATATGATCAAAACTTGTTGAAGTTCCTTTGGGGAGAAGCAACAAAGGATGTTGTATATGTTCAAAACATGGTGCCTCATCAACAATTGGACAACAAGACCCTCGAAGAAGTGTTCACAAGTGTAAAGCACGATTTTAGCCATATTCGTATCTTTCGTTGCCCCATATACTTTCATGTGTCGAAGGACATAAGAAACAAGTTGGAAGCCACATGAAGATAAGGTACATTTGTTGGATATTGTGAAAAATATGAAGCATTTAAAATATATATTCTAGGTCAAAGGAAGGTGAAAATTACAAGGGATGTCACATTTTATGAAGATCTTCCTCCTCCTCCTCCTCCTCCTCCTCCTCCTCCTAAGAAGAATGATGATATGGATATTTTGGATGGTCCTTTCATGCCCGAATTTGAGATAGATATTATTGGTGACTCCATGGATCTCGTGGTTTCCTTAGATCCTCCTCCATGTGATCCTACCACTAGGAAGAGGCCACTTTGGGTTTTAGACACATTATAGGATGATGAGAGATGAGCTCTTGTTAAAGATCATTCAAAGAAAGGAAGAAGGCATGCAGGTACCGAGGATATGTTACAACCATGAGCACTATGATTCAAGCTGAGCCTCCCATATTCAAAGAATTTGTAAGCGAATAAGTTTAGAAATATGGTATGGTCGAAGCATATGAATCGATTATGAGGAATGGCACATGGGATGTAGTGCTGATACCAAAAGAGAAATCCATGGTGATTTCTAAGTGGCTATTTAAGATCAAGCATGGAGCTCACAGTAGAATTGAAAAATACAAGGCAAGGTTCGTGGGTTGAGGATTCTCCCAGAAAGAGGGAGAATCATTTGATAGTTTCCATTATCACAAGTCAAGAATGGACCCTTCATTTGATAGTTTCCCTTATCACAAGTCAAGAATGGACCCTTTTGTTAGATGGACATAAATACTGCATTCGTCCATGACATGTTACAAGAAGAAGTGTACGTTGAGAAGCCATGAGGATTTGAAGTAGAGGATTGAATGCCACATGTTTGTAGGTTGAATAAGGCATTGTATGGTTTGAGGAAAGCCCATAGAGCATGGTATGCCCACATAGACAGTTATTTGGTGAAGTTGGGATTCACAAGAAGAATTGTCAATCCCAACCTCTACTTAAGGTAGTCCAAGGTATTTCATTTATTTTGGTTATATATGTTGACGATATATTCGTGAAAGGTAGTGAGCCCCTAATGGTCAAGTGTAAGAGGGATCCAGACTCTAAATTTGAGATGAAGGACCTTTGACTCATGCACTATTTTTTAGGCCTCAAGGTGTGGCAAAGGCTCGGAGAGATTTTCCTTTCATAAAGAAAATATGTTGGAAATATTTGGAATGATACAATGCAAGTCCCTACCAAGACCAATGAAAATGAACATTAAGAAGCTATATGGAGATGTTCCAGGAAGAATTTTGGTGAATACATCCAAGTATACAATGTTGATGGGGCTTTGATGTTCCTAGTGAACACCCATCCAGAGATATTATATGTAGTAAATACATTAATTCAATTCATGACTAAAACTTTCCATGCACATTGGATTGCTGGTAAACACATTTTGAGATATTTTCATGGAAATATCACACTTAATCTGAGATATTCTGCTGAAGATGTTCAAATTCATGGATATATCGATACTAACTTGGCATGAAATGTTGCCAATGAGAAGAGTACGCCTGGATGTTGTTTCAACATTGGATTTTCCATGATATCTCGAATGAGAAGGAAGTGTAGCATTGAGTATCATCAAGGCAGAGTATATTATCAATAGCTTGGCTAGCTGCAAAGTAGTTTGGTTGAGGAAGCTCTTGGGAGAGCTATTTGCGCATGTCCTAGATACTACAATTATATACTGCAACAACAAGAGTGGGATTCTTCTGGCAGATAATCTTTTATTTGATGATAACTACAAGCACATATATATTCGATATCACTTCATTCGAAACATGGTATAAATAGGAATCATTCGTCTCCATCATATATCGAAAGATTTGCAGATTGCAAATATTCTCACCAAGGCTTTGTCGAAAGGGAAGTTCTTGGTCTTCATAGAGCAGCTTGGGCTAATAGATGTTACCCCTTCTAGTAAGGGGTATCACTGATCATAGACACTAAGCTAACTCTTCCCCCTTTTTCAGCTCCTATGGTGAGGAATTGAGATAGGGGGCTCCTGGGGTTGATCGAACTCTCGACAATAGGGTATCGACCCTATCTGTCACCTATTGGATGTGTGTGATCATTGTCTTTTTTGACAAGCCAAGTATCTCCCCCACCTTTTGTAATTGTAGGGTATACCCTAGTTGGAATCATACCCTCAAGCAGGGCTTGTTGGGATTGTCCCTCCCCGTTTGGCCAACGGGTTGAGGATGCTTGGAGGTGTCTGATCCTTACCTCTTGGTAAGTAGAGTATCTTGTCCAAGCACATATTATGATGTAGGTGTTCTACCACATGAATCTTCAGAGTTTTCAATGGGAATATCGACAAGAAATAGAGTTGGGTTAATATTTTTTCACCTATATGGTTCGAGGTTAAGAATGAGCTCCCCGATGTGGTTCCACGGTTGAGATATGCTCACCTATTTGTTTGGACATCTTATTTCTTGATATGGTGTTAAGATATGTGACTGCCCTATGAGATAGAGGGTGGAAGCTAATGCTCCTTGATTCTTCTTATTTTAGAGTTGAGAATGTTTTAGAAGATAGAGTTGAGAAGAGATGGATGTGACATGATGACAACATTATAGGATAATATGATGATAAATGAACATATATTGGCAAGTGGAATTCTTCCTAGTTGAGAGGGAGTGTTAAATTGTGCAACTAGGGTCAAATTCCACCTTGGTCTGTAAAAGTATGTTAATGTGTCTCATGATATGGCAAAAGCAAAAATGTATTCAAATAAAAAAAGATTAAAAAAATGAATATAAATATATCAATTAAATAAGTTGAGTTTCATACTTGTTAGTTATAAAAAATATGCTAAATTTGTAACAAAGCTAACTAACAATAAATTTTGGTAAAATTTATAGTGAATCTATTTAATGGGTTCAAAAAATATAAATAATGTTATAAAAAGTAAACACTAAATTTGTAAGTAAGTCAAGTGATAGTAAATATTGGTAAAACTCACAAAATATAAATAACTTTATTAAATATGCAAGTTTAAATATCTAAAGTTAAATGAAATGCTAAAACTCTTAAAAAATATATATAAAAATAGAATTAGAATTTCTAAACAAATAATTTTATATATTTATATTTTGAATAATATAATATATGTTATTATAATCATATTTAAAAATTTATTATATAAAAATTTCAAATAATATTTTAAAAATTTCAAAAATAATTTTAACATTTTGTTATATGTTCTTTTCAAATTTATATTAAAAAAAAATGATTTTATAAATTTGAAAGGGTAGTTTCTTGGGTCGCGGCTTATATATACAAAAAGATTATCATTTTTACTAGTATTTTAATCATAATTAAAAAATATACTTATTTTTTATTTTTAAATTTGTTTAGCAATCTTTAGAATGTTCACAACACATCTCATAAAGGAATTGGAATTAAAAGACATAAATCAATAGAGAAATGGGGGTCGCAAATTTGTCACTAAAAAATTTATGTAAAATATTAATGAATATCTTTTAAAGAAAATGAATAAATTAGATAAATGACATGAAATTGAATTTAAATTGACATGTTTTTGTCTTCTTTTACCACCACCTAATTCTTGATAATTTTGTAAATTTAAGAGTAAACATTCCAACTCGATTTATTTTTATAAAGCTTCTTTGCCATGCTTTTACTTTCAACTCATATGATGAAGATGATTGCATTGAATTCCTCTTTTCTAGAGGACCAAAATCGACCTAAGGATCACTTCATTTGGACAAGCCGGCTTCAACAACAAATGGAAATCATATGGACATCCATGGAAGCCTATAAATACAAGTGACCTCAAGCTCATATGTGCATCATCATCATCAAGCATCTTATTCTCTGGATTCATTTATTGGTTCCCACAGCTAAGATGGAAGACGCTTGCACAAGGTCCAAAATTTCAGTTCTAAGTCTTGCAGATGTTTAGCGTTTCTATTTTCCAGTCACGTGCTTGATACACTATCGATCCGACCACAATCACTTGCTTACAGGGCATAAGGGAGTGACTGGGAAGCCACATTCACTTGCATGACAACTTGATAAGTGTAATTGGGGCTCTGAGCTAGGCTTTGACTCTTGACGATTGTTGACGACAAATGACCGAAGGCACTTGATAAGTGTAATTGGGGCTCTGAGCTAGGCTTTGACTCTTGACCATTGTTGACAACAAATGACCGAAGGCTGGAAGGTTTCGCTCCATTGTATAGTGGTTCTAGAAGTCTGTTTCTGATTTACATTGGGTAAATCTTTTATGGATGATTTTGTATTGGGATGATTATACTCTCCACTAAAATAGTTTATCAAAACCTAATAAGAAGAATATTTGAAAGGGTTTTTCTTGTTAGTAGGGTTCTTGCCCTGGTCTTTGATCAATCTTGTGTTTCTTGTGATTGCATTTATTGTTCTATTTTCAATTATTGTTTATGATTGGAAGCATGGTTAATAATTGAAATAATTGTTAATTGAAGAATTGATTTGGGCTAAAGTAATTGAAACAACATAGAACAATATGAAAATTAATAAAAGACTATGTTGTAGTGCAAAACTTGTTCTTATTACAAAGTACCTTATACTTTTTATTTTATTTCTTTAACTTTCTATTACAATTTTCTTTTTCTTTGAACACTTATTATTCTATTATATACAACATTAGATTATTTTCTTTTAACATTTTATTTATATATAGATATCTATGAAGTTGGTTTTGACATAAATTACTTAATAGATATTTCCAAATAGTTTATTTAAATCATATGCTCAAATAGTTTTGAAAGGTATAAAGTTTAAACATCTTACTCTCTTTTTTTCATTTTTGATTATTTTCTTTTTTTAAAATTGATGTAAAATTATATTATATCATGTGGACATTGGTATATTTTATTTATAATTGAAAGTGACTAAAATATTTTTACCAGATTAGATTATAATATCAACCAATAATTGAGTGAACATAGTGAAATTGAAATTATTTATGTTTTATGATACTTTTGATTAAAAATAAGCATACATATTCAATTTTTTCTATTATATATAATTACTTTTTCAACTGGAGAAATTTTTTTCTTTTCAGAAAAAGTAAATGTGAATTCTATATTAAACATATAAATAATACTCAATTCTAAAATATATATATCTAAGCATGATAAAAATATTATTTAAAAGGAAAAAAAATATCGTTGTATATCAATATTTGGACCATATTTTAAAAAATAAAATAATTTTAAAATATCTCAGGCACATCGAAATATCCTTTAACATTACGGTATAATCACTTTTTACAATTACATTCTATTTATTCGAAAATCGTTAGTCATCCTTGCGATTTTTCTTATTCGAAAAGGTTATCGAGAGATATTTCTTATTCAAAAAGGTTATCGAGAGATAGTGCTTCACAACAACCATTTTGGAGATTTTAACTAATGTTTTGAATCATTTTAAAACAGGACGTGGAATTTTAATGGGTGGAGTTAAAGTATTTTTTAATAGTTGGAAAATTTATCAGTTATTAAATTAAGAGTGAGTATTAAATTAAGAGTGAGGATAATTATTTATTACTAATTATTATTAGTAAATGTAAGTTGAATCATTAATTTATTTCACTTGGAATTATTTCAGTGGTCTATAAAAGTATAAGGTTTCACTTTTTCCGATATCTTTGAAATGTTAACCTATTTCTTTAAGTTTAAAAAAATATAAGATTTTTTTAACCTATTTCTTTGACAAACTCTTAACTAAAAATTTTTTTATTAAAAAATTTTATGTTTTGTTTTTTTTCATGTAATTTTAATTCATAAAATGATATTCGTTATAGCTATTAAATTAAATGATTTAATTATAAAAAAAATTAAATATTTAACACATAATTCAAGACCAAAACGTAAGAAACCAATGCTTATATAAGTACAATCATGAGGAGGATTACATAGTGGTTATGTCTTTTATGATCTAGTTAGTATATAAATGCATGAAAAAAAAGTAGTACATAATACTGAAAAAATCATCAAAAGGTTTAAGAAAAGGGGTCCACGATACCAGAAGCTAAAGAGAAAAGGGGTTGCAGGGGTGACTTGAATACTTTCTTTTGAGGTACAACTTTCCATATGTATATATATTTATTAATATTTTTTTAATGTTTTAATTTTTTGCGGTTAGATATTCTCTATAGTGGTTAAGAATATTATGTTTGTATTTTTTTCATTCTCATTTAAAAGTTTAATCTATATAATTGGTTATTTTTAATTTTTGTACGTAATCATAAATGATTCACTAGTTACCTACCATACATTTTAACAAATCCATGTTCTTTTTCTTATGTTGAGATCTAATTATTTTGCTAAAAAATCTCGTAGTTAGCATGACGAAATTATTTAATATCAATTGGAATTGAGCCTAACCTTCTAAGGCTTTATAAAACTAGATAAAGGTAGTTATGATAGTGAGATTTTGAGAGCTTAGATCCATAAAGATTTAATTCTATGAGAAGAGGAGAGTAAATGTTGAAATTTCATATGAACTCCGAAGAAGGTATTTGACAAACACACATAAATAAAATACAAAATATAAATATAATATTGAATAAGAGAGAAATGATTTTATTAATATGAAACCATTATATGAAATGTGATCACTTTTAGAACTTTTCTTTCTTTAACTTGCCTCTTGATGTATCATCTTTTTAGAAAGTGTATGATTTAATAAAATCAAAATTGATTAAGATTGAATAAATATCAACATTTGATTCAGATATGGATAAGGAAAAGTGAATCATTGATGTAAAATCTAGTCTACCATATCACCTACAAAATTCAACTTCAAAAGCTAAAAGATCCTGAGAAAAATGATTCTCTCTTCCATTCATAAAGGTGCGTGAATGGAATTTACTACTTATTATTAGTAGTAACAATAGTGATAAGAACCTAATCTCAACAAACCTTATAAAGAGATTAAAATTACCAAAAACAACAAGATCCTAGAAAATTGATTCTCTCTTCCATTCATAAAGGTGGGTGAATGGAATTTACTACATATTATTAGTAGTAACAATAGTGATAAGAACTTAATCTCCAAAAAACTTATAAAGAGATTAAAGTGACCAAAAACAACACATGCTAAGTTATACATGGTTGATTAGGTAAGCTAGCTAGGGATGACACATTAGCATCAATAAAAATACTACCTATCTTATGACAACCCTGGGTCTAGTTAAAGTTTTAGATGTGCTTTTAGGATATCATAAACCACCATTTTGTTAACAACTCTAAGCCACATAATGTTATTAGTAGTTTTTCAAATCAACTCTATACAACACTAAATGGAACTTCAACTATGACGATTTATTTAATCTCAACAAAAAAAATAATATATTATATGAAAAAAATGATCATATTTATAATTATTGTGATATTATGTTATGGTTTCAAAGTGAAACTTATAGTTTAATTTTACATTTAAATAATAAATAATTAGTTATCAAATAATTTGATAAACATACATAAGTTAAAAAAATTATTCATATCCATTTTATATAAAATGTTTTAAAATTTGTAATTTATTTTATTTTTAAATATGCAACATTATTTTTATTGTTGTTTTTAAATATTATATATACATTTTGCTTGTGTTATTATGAAAAAAAAAAAAAATAATACCTAATGGTGCAACCAAAAGAAACATTCGAATAAGTCACAAGTGTTTACGTGTAATTATTGCCTAAATATTATTTATAAAATAAGTCTGCATTTAATTATTTCTTAAATATTCGAATCAATAGCAATATGCTCAAGTGTAAACCTGTAACAATAAATCCAATCAATAATTGTGAACTCAACACACTGACTCTTCCAAAATATTCATCATCATTGTAAACATCATACAACTGGAAAATCTTGTGAACATCATTGTCCTTCATTCTTCTTTACCCACCATTGAGCACTATGCAGATTACATGGCACATGAAACAACAAATTTAATCGATCAATGAGACAAGACCAATATGCAGGTTACATCGTGCATATGGAACAATAAATCCAATCGACCGTTGTGAACAGATCACACCGACGCGTCCAAAATTTACATTACTCGAATATGAAAGAATAGTCTACCTAAAACAAAACAATAGGACACTGCTCTCAAAACATCATTGTCCTTAATCAGCCGAAAGAATTTCTCTTCACCCACCAGTGAACATTACGCAAGTTCCATGGCACAAAGTAGAAACCTTTATGTGATGTCATGCTGATGTATAAAAAAGCGCAATGTGATGAAGCCCATCAACTTGAGCACTATACTCTTCGTGCCTTGGGAAGACAAATGACCACACGCTTTTGTATATGCCCTTTCTCTGTTACAAACCCTTCTCACCATCATTTGTGGAATCTTTCCCATAAAAGTTAAAATGAAGATGGGACATACTTCAACTCTTATTGTACCAAGGTGTGGCCAAGATAGTTGCAACTGTATCTTCTTCCCCAAGAACCGACTTTGCATAGCTCCATCTTCCATTGAAAATTTTCTTAAACATGTAGTTAGAGATGAGTGAAAAAATAATCCTCAACTTGAAGAATTTCAGACTTTCCAACACCATTCAAAATTCGACAAACTGATCAATCAACATCATTTACTGTTCGCGGAGATAGTGATGGGTCCTGTGCAAATTATATTCTCATAATGTGGTGCATGACCCACATTTCAAAAAAAATTACATCGTTGCATGGGAAAAATAGAAATTCAAAAGGCCATGCATTCTTTACTTGAGCAGCATCATGGCGAACATAATAAGTGTACAATGCAACCAATTTTCCTCAACATCTATCCTCTAAATTGATATTGAAAATAGCTACAATATAATGACCCACGTGGCTAGGAGTAATATAAAAGTTGGTCCATGCAATAAACAACATATACATATATACTGAATAAGGATAAGGACTATCTACCAATAAGGCTATCATCATTTTAAGTAAACAAACAATCATTCAATGGGTCACCTGATTCAGCAATCGAACATTATATAACCTTGAAATATGTTAATAAATATAAAGGTTATCATCATTTTAAGTAAACAAACAATCATTCAATGGGTCACCTGATTCAGCAATCGAACATTATATAATCTTGAAATATGTTAATAACTATAAAGGTTGGAAATTTTTAAATTTTGATATATATATATGGTAGTATTAATGGATATTCAAATAGAAATAATTATAACAGTAATTAGACACTTTAGTAATGTCGGAAAAATATTTTCTCATTTAATAACCAAACTCAAACTTAACAATGTCACAGAATCTCATGGATAGAGGGTTTAAATCTCTTCCATGAAGACGAAAACTTAATGCAATGGAAACTCACGGATAGAGGGTTTAGCTCCATTGAAGGAGGACCATGTTCCATAGTAGGGTTACTACACTCAAGTTTTTTTTATTTAACACCTTATTAGTCCCTGCCCTCCGGGCTGGCAGGGACTATAGTAATCGATCGGCAAGGCTAGCATTAGTCTGGTACGATAACCCATCAACATTATGTAACTTAAAACAAAGTTAGCTGATATGACACAAAAACCAACACGGTATTTTATATTTTCTTATTCCTTTGACCAATGAGCGAGTTTTCCATCTTATTTGGCCTCAAAACGAGGCATACGGGCAGTTATAAGGGCTCAAAAGTTAGGACAAGTGAACATTTGACAGTTTCGTTTCATGAACTCAGTTATGAACTAATGAACTAATGCTATGAACTAATGCTATGTTTGTATTAGCATTAAACTCGTAACATTTACTGTTAACCAAAACTTATGTACTTATGGTTTAACATAAGTATGGCAGCCCTGCCGTGTCATCGCAGCTGTTGGCAGCTGTTCTTCATGAAGTTCTACGTGTCTGCCAAGAGTTATTTTCTTGGCACCGCCTTGTTCAAGCTCCACTGCCATATATTCCAATATTCCAGAGATCCTGAAACTCCTGGTAGGTCTTCCTTGGTTATCCTCCCCCTTCAGACGAACCACAGTATAGGCCGCAGCGCCACACAATGCTCCAATTATGGGCGCTAAGAGGTATATCCAGATGCCTTTATAGTTGCCTGCTGCAATTGCAGGCCCCAGGGTTCGAACCGGATTCATGGAACCTCCGGAGTTCGATCTGTGGACAGTTATCAAAGAATTATAAGGGCGACTGTGTATTATACTGTGTTTAATGACTTCGCTGGGTTCGAAAGTAGACTTACCCGGCGATGAGAATATTGAGCATAACCGTAGCCCCTACTGCAATTCCTGCAAGTTCACGCTGCTTCAGACGACGTTCTATTCCCCATGCGGCGTTAATTGCAAGTTCACGCTGCTTCAGACGGCGTTCTATTCCCCAGGCGGCGTTAATTGCAAGTTCACGCTGCTTCAAACGGCGTTCTATTCCCCAGGCGGCGTTCTATTCCGAAGATCTTCAACTCCTGCACAAATGCAACGTTGAAAGGTATTATCTTGTTCGCCTACATTTTGTAATTCCCTACTGTATATATGTAGTTCTATTGACTTTGAGCGTTTATATTTCTATCCCTGCATACACGGCAATCTGTATTTCAAGTGTAAAATAATCTTTTATAATTTTTTCTAATATACTTATAGATTTTCATGTCATTTCTAATTGAATACTAAATTGTGATGCTGTTTCAACAGATTTCATCCGACATCTGAATTTGACAGAGGAAAGCGGAGCTGCAGAAAGCGCCTTGCTGACCACAACAGACGCCGGCGGAAACCTAAACCGAGTCAATGTACTACATCCCAATGTCAGGCAGGGACAACAAATTTACAGGATGACGACAAGAAAACTAAAGGATTATCTGGTCATGCTGCCGCTGGTGAGTATGCCATCATTCCAAACGTATATCTCGTTTATCATAAAAAAGTTTAACCTTAAGGAGCCTTGCATCGATGTTAGTATATACAGTTCTCAATTCGAATAAATGATGGAAAAATAGTGGAATTTACATATCGTTTTTGTTGTATTAGAATGAATGAAGTTCATCCATGAAATTGCTTTCACGATTTCATTTTCCACTTTTTTAAAATTCACTACAAGTGCATTGAAAAGAAACTGTGAAGTACCTATTGTTTCTCAATGCAGGGGTTATCGCTGATAACGATAACTATTCTCAGGAATTCAGATTATACCAAACATGATCTCAAGCACAAATACGACTCCGCCCTTGATTACCTCTGCAACATTGTTATCGTCAAGGACAATGATGATGTTCCCAAATAACTATAGAGGACAGATTCCTGTGCCACAAGGAACATCCAATGACAAGACAAGTTGTGTAGAGTTTCTGCATGCAAATATTCCACAAATGGTCTCAGATTTAGCATCTCTATGACTAGCAGCTCCAATCGTAAAGAAAAAATAAACTTTGTAAAACAAGTTTGGATATTACTGTTATGTATCTAAAACCAGAAGTTTTGGGCTATCTTTCTGATATAATTGTTATGTGCGATATATTTATAACTTCTTAATATAAATGTTTTGATGTATTACAGATATTGAATTTAACTGCAACTCTACATTTGGAAATTGATCGACTGGAATCCAAATCGCATCATCAAAAATGTCACTAACCTTATATGAGTTGTACATTTTTCTGAGCATTGTTCCTTTTCCCAACCCACCACTGCCGTATACCCCAATTATCCGAGTTTGGGGAGCCTCCGTAAGACAGAAAGCAGTCTCGCTAATTCTAGAACTTGTTCTCTCATTAAATCCAGAAATCTATGCCATGAATGATGAGCAAGAACGCCATGAATTTAACGGGAAAGATCCGCACTTGCCTCGGCTAACTCTCTCTGCAACTGTTTCACTTCACCTCGCAGAACTGAGATCGCTCCCACGCAACCATAAACGGGATCTTTCAACAGCCAACAGCTATCAGAGGGAGGCGGGCATGCAAGATATATTACTGCCATCTAAAGGATTTCTGGATGCTCGGTAATGAAGGCAGCTGGTCGATGATATACGTGGCGTGGCAAGCGGGCGCCAAAAGGATCATGCATAGACGGAGCCCGGGTCTATCTATGTATTTGCTTATTATTTACACGCCTATTTTAATACATAATATATGTACCGTATTTTTTATTATTACAAAAATCACTATTTTTTCTGATTGGAAAAAAATGCATGATATTAAAATTACAGAAATGTAAATAGAAGTCAACTTTCTTTATTTTGTCGTCGGTGGCTGTGCAAAGCAATAGTCAAATCTAATGATCAAGTTCCATTGCATATGGCATTTCACTTTTGGCAAAAAAAAGTAAAACTACAGGTGTTCATGATTACGTTCTCTGTGATTATCCAAACAAATGTAGAATCATGATTTCGGTCAGTGTATTTATCCAAAGAAATGCATAAACAGTACTCGAAATGAACATATATTCATTATGGGCACTCTGTCCATCATCATAAAAGTAGTTTGTTGCGAAAAATAATATGTTATTAAAATCATCAGTTGTAATTAATAATGGGCTTTACAAATTCGAAATTATATAACAAAAGTAATTTATATTTAAAATATCGTTAGTAATTTTTTTGACCGAAAAAATGTTATTAAACGAGTCCTTTTGAATTAGTAAAATTCTCTTGGAACTCCAAAATTAGGTCATAAATCTAATAAACAACTAAATATATTTAATAAATATTTTAATCACAAACGTTTGTGATAACTTCTTGAAACATATATACTACTATCAAGCCATAAATCGACCACTTGCACCGAGCTTGAATTAACAGAGTTAACAAGAAGTCTCAGCCAAATTTTTAATGTCATGACCTTTGACAATTAGAAAATATCTTAATTATTTAGGAGGGTTTAATGACAACTTCCCCCACTCGGATTCTAGTCTTATCACGTTATGTTGTAAATGATTATGATTTTAAATGTCTGTTCTGTGAAGTACACAGAAGGCTTTTCAACATTTGCATGGGCCGCTACAAAAATACCAAGGCTTATTACGACGGGTCGATTGCACTATTCAATACCCACCTTAAATACGCAATGCAATTTGTACAATACCAAACAAAAGCTTTTGCTTTCAAAAATCATGGGACGATACTATAACCGCCATACAACAATGTTCAACGAATTCAAGGCGAATTCTGAGATGCAGTGAGATACAGTAAATAAAGAGGAAGACATCTCCCACTGAAACTGGCCAGGCCCGAAACAGAGGCGGTTTGAGTGCCTGGAAGGGCATTGATAGTCTGCAACATAATAGTCGGGACAAGGTTGTTGTGCTGCAGTTCCACGCGCTGACCATATACAGCCCACTTGGCACCCTCAAGACTTCCAACGGCCCCATCGCCACGATAATACAATCTCAAGCTCGATAACCGGTGGACAAAAATACTTATCTCAGTGAATTGCACTGGACGGATTATCAAGTTACTAATTAAACTATTCGACAATACGGAGACTATGAAGTCAATTATTACTATGAGATTTCGGATCCAGTTGCCATCCTCTTCATAACATGCATTCTCGCCATAAGGAGCACCAAAGTTACATCCAGAATAAACTCCATCGCCTCTGTAATTCATGTTGCCGTACTTTTGTTCATCATTATTGCCGGGCTAACGCATGCAAAAACATCAAACTACTCAGATTTTATGCCTTATGTGTTGTTTTGTTTCTATGCACCCTTAGATTCTACTACAATGGAAATATTTACCAACATAGTTATATATACGCATATTAAGCGCATGCGTAAACTCAATTGAGCTAGAAACTGGTGCTGCTGGATCTCCGGCTGGAAGCTATACAACTGCCGAATCTGCTACTGGGTGGAAGCTATACAACTGCCGGATCTGCTACTGGCTATCCTAGCGGGGATCAGAAACTGCGTCACCTTGCTCCCCCTGCTACGCACATCGTGACCGATTTCTGAAATGCTTATTCGTCTTAACATTCGAAATCAATGACTTCTGGATCAGAGAACATAAGTTCAGGGTCAAAGATTCAGGAAAGCATCCGAAGTCTGAAACGCAGAAGAATATAAAACTTAGAAGCAGGTTGTGTTTTGCTGAGTGCTGCAGGG
This sequence comes from Pinus taeda, assembly GCA_000404065.3. Classification (NCBI taxonomy): domain Eukaryota; kingdom Viridiplantae; phylum Streptophyta; class Pinopsida; order Pinales; family Pinaceae; genus Pinus; species Pinus taeda. Next base: position 238,492 of record APFE030842806.1, on the reverse strand, counting down.
CTACTTGCATCTTACAGCTACTTGCCAAATCAATCAGGGAACTTTCTTCCTCTGCAGCCCTCGGTTAATCAGCCAGCCCGTTCATTTGTTTCTTGGGTCAGGCGGGGTTCTTCAATCAGTGGCAGGGACTTGCTGCTTCGCAGCCTCCCTTGTTTATGGATTAAAAGCATGGATTCAAAATCATCAAGTTCATTACAAACCTAAGAAATGAACCATTAATGTACAAGTTTATATTTTATCAGTATTTTATGATTTTTTAATGTGTAATTATATAACATGTTATAAAAATTCATGGGTTAAGAAAAATAAGTGTAAGATAATATCATAATATAAAACATCATCTAATATATATAAGTATTTCAAAGCATTGTTTAAAAATAATCATACTAGTAACGTAACAATTTATATATAGCAATAAGAAGTTGTTATGGATATGGTGAAATGAATAGCTCCATTAGTCAAGGAGGTCAATGCACATAGAAATAAAGTTTAAACCCATTTAAATCCATTGTTGCACAAAACAAAGCTATTGTGATGTGTTATTCATCATTTCTTATAGTTAGTGCCCATTAGACCATCATTTCCGTCCCCTAAACCCAAGAAAACCTCAAAACGACACCAAAAAGGTAATTGTCAGACACGATTATGAGACCTATGAGGAAAATCAAAATTCATAAGAGTGTCCTAGAGTTTCCCATTGGCATATAGGAAGTAGTGCACTACTATCTCTTATAGAATTCACATTCATGTCCTAAATCACTCAAAAAACGCAAAATTTTAGGGTTGCAATGGCTACGAGAGATATTCCATGGTATGCCATAATTGAAGGGTATGTTAAAACAAGAAATTGATCATCAGGAATCCTTCTTGAAGTAAGTTAAAACAAGTATTCAACAATAAGTTCTTGGAAATATGGGGGAAAAGATGGCCGACTTTATTCAAGAATGACAATGGAACTAAGAAAGATAGGTTAAACAAATTAAAATCAATCTATTCAAGAATGACAATGCAACTAAGAAACATAGGTTAAACAAATTAAAATCAATTATTATACTTCATTATACTAATTTTAAGTGTTATTCATCATTCCTGATAGTTTGTACCCAATTAGTTAATCATTTTCATCTTTAAAACTTAGGAATCCACCAAAAGAATGTGAAATATGTCATTGTAAAACATGCCCATGGGTCTCTTTAGAGAAACGAACATGAATAAGGATATCTTGGAGATTTTTCATGGACATATAGAAAGTATCACTCTACTATCCCTTAGAAAAGTTACCTTCATATCTGAAATCATTAAAAGAAGTCAAAATTCAAGCTTGCAAAGGCCACAACATATCTCCCACAATATGCCATTTTCTTCAGTGCATATTTTCTTGCTATTATCTATCATGTACAAAATAATTTAATTATTTGTTTTGCTACCTTCTAGCACATCCTTGAAATTTTAGGACACGTTTATAACAATCATCACAATCAGTATCACACATATCATAATCGTCTGAGGAAACACTTATCACATCCGTAAAATTCAAATTGCATACATGAAATATATATATCCATAAAAAGAAGAGCATGAAATACATCCCAATACTTATCTTACACATATATTACTTAATAATGCTGCCATATTAGGTGATATTCAACCCATTGTTTTCTCTACCACCCACACATGCACAAAGGAATACACTTCCTTCTCTTCACTTCCATCTCTGAGGATTATTCATCTTATTTATTATTTTCAATATGTTTACATAGGGCCCAAAAAAATATCTGCTTTCATATTTAATATCCAATAATTTGTTTTCTCACTGTATAATATTTTTTATTCTATATTTGAGCCCAAAATTAGCAAAAATGTACAACAATTTAAAAGAATATCTCCTGATTTATTTATACCCCCTATTGTCACATTGTAATCCCTTTTGCATATCTCCATGGTTCATACATGATCTTGGATAACGTTACTTCATGAAAACTATATTTTTCTCAAGTTCTTCTCATACTTTTGCATGAATAAATGGGTGAGGGTGATGAGGTAATTGGTTATTCTATTAAGTATAGGAGGTCATTAGTAAGATAATTAAATTATTTAAATAGACACCTAATTATATTTCCATTTCTATTCACATTAGGAAATATGACAATTACAAAGAATTTAGAAATCATTTATGTTAAATTCATTAAACATAGGTTAATCACCATGGACCCCCACAACTTTCCCTTTTGGTGGGCTCATAGGACCTTAGGTGAAATTTCTTAGTTAGTTGGTCATGGATCCTATATTAATATTGAAATATAATATTTACAATATTTTTAAAATCACCATGACAAATATACATCATGCTATATAGAAAGAAAATAAAGAAAAGTGTATGCTTGCACTACTTGCATATACACAATCAGATCCAAAATGTTGAAAGACTTGACACTAGAATATTACATTACCATCCCCTTTGGAAAGACAATGCCATTAGTTTTCTATTCCTTCAAGAAATATCAATTTTCTTAATTAATTAGTTGTAAATACATTCCTATTTTCTTCTCTACATATTTGTCCCACAATCAGCTATCATTTGTTTTTTTGTATATATAGGAATGGGTAATTAGGTTTATCTTGTATTCATGTGATACATGGTTGATTCTGACCACTACCACTAAACCTTTAGGTAAACCCATGTGATCCCCTCACATGGATAGAACATGGGTTTTAGGGGGATTTGAACTTCAAACCACACACATCACAAACACTTAATCTCACAATGATCACCAATCAAGTTTCCCCCTCACACGTCACCATTAACTACTAGAGATAACAATATTCTATCATTATTTTTTTCTATTTTAAAACACCTGCAAGAATTTTAGCTTTTTAAAACATGGCTATCACAAGCATCAAGAAGAAATAAAATGCATATCATATCAATTTTAAGCAACATTGATCTCATTCATAAAAAAATCCATATTTAAAAGATGAGCATATGCTCAAGCATAACTATATCCATTCCTAGGAAACACTTATTAGTTCGATATATGTATATTTATGCATATTTGTGCTAACTAATACATTTAATTCATTGTCATAATATTCCTATGATCTAAGAAGCTACACTTTACAACGTCTCTTCTAAAGAAATGTAATAACATGAAATGAGAGAAAATATAAACACATATCACTCATTTCTATTTTTCCTATATAGCACAAAACACCAACAATACAAGTTCTCTTATGGTCTTCTCTCCACTCATAGGAAATATTGTTAATGGGGATCCATCCCGATGCAAGGGCATTAAGAAAATCTCCAATTCAGATTCTATAAGTCCAAAAGTTATGTTTTTGTCAATATTTGAATTTGATTTTCTATGGTAATAAGTGAGGGAAAATAATAAAAGAGGTTCGATATATTCATTAACTGGCACTTCGAGTCACGTTTATTTAGTCATTGAGAAATTAAGGTTACTTCAATATTTACTCCAAATAGAAATCAGTTTCCTATTGTTTTGAATAATATATTTCTACCATTTTCGGCAAGAAGGAAATCCGAACTCAAGAGAGGGTAGTGTATCAAGGCTCATAGAAAATTTTAATTGTTTGTTTTGATAAAATAACCTCTGTTATTCACTTCACAAGTTCTATAATTGTGTCTTTTAGTTTATTAAACCAATATTTCTATTAATAAAGATAAGCTTTATATTGATAACATATGTCCTAAAAACAGGTGAACTCAGAATATAAGTTTCTAATTAGTTAAAAAAAAGTAAGAATGAATACCTAATAACAAAAGAATAAAAAGAATAGAAACATTAAAATCACCCACATTGGGGTAGATCACTAGTGAGTCTTCTCTTTCCCTTTTTTTTCTACTTTGACCCAACCTTTTGAAGGTGGGGCTACCAAAGCTACCTGAAGATCGTTCTGACAAGATAAGAATGCTTCCTTGTCAGAGTTTGAGGATGTTGATTCATGGTCGTGCTTCATGGCCCCTGCTAGCACATTATTCATGACTTCTTCTCTTTTAGTTGGCAAAACTTGGACCTCTTTACCTTATTTATAGGTATTTTGAAGATCTTAAGTTTGTACCTCATCACATGAAATCATATCATCATCAAACTCGATGTCTTCCTGATCTGAGGAAGAGGAATCCTCCTCTTCGCAAAGAGGTAGGCTTCATGACTTTCATGCCTTAGACCTTGACTTATGTTTGATTAGTTTTTTGGAACAAGAATTCTAAAGATGGCCTATTTGAAGGAAAATTCGACACCAAAAATAATTATTCTCATAGCCCAACCTCTGAGTCTAGTGAAAATCACATATTTTTAACTTAATTTTTTCAGGAAAACCTTTGTGGATGTCGATTTCTTATACCCAAATGCCACCATAGGTGTGGATGCCATACTATTTTTTCAAGGGATCTATGGCTAGAAAATGACCCAGGGTTTTTCTAATACCCTGAAACATTGAAGAATGCCATAGATGAGCCAAAAAAATTGGGAACCAAGGGGTGAAGAAGATCCCATCTTTTCCATAGAACCAAGGCCCTTTGGAAAAAACCTGATGACAATCCTCATCATTGAGAAACACAATCATGAAGAAACCCTTGGAATAGAAAAGGACCCTACAATCCATGGTCTGATTTTAATGAATCCATTGGTAAAGATTTCTTTTGGATGGCCAAAATCCATTGAAACAAAAACTATTGCAAAATATTAGTAAGTCATCCCCAATCGCCACACCAGAGGACTAAATTCCAAAAAACTTACCACAACACACAGACATAACACATGAAGTTCACCAAAACCATAATAAGAAATGAAAGATCCAAATACTCAAACAAGGGACAAGAGAAAATTAAATTCCCAAGTCACTTAGTGTCACTGGCAAAGTGAAACATCGAGTAATTGAAAATATTATCACAAGCACTCAAGTACATAAACCCAAATTCACAGACTCAGAGTATTGCTTCAATGTAACATATATGGACCCAAATTAAATGTCTTGATAATGACATACGTCTATTGACAGAGAAATATCTCTCTTTTTGTCGCTAGTCACACACACCTAAGTTAGTGAGAAAAGCCCTTAACCACACAATTTGTTGTGAGTGGTCGATTTAAGAGATTAGGCTTTCACCTCTTCCCAACTCTCTCTATTTAATCTCTCTCCTACATATGCTAAGTGGGGTGGTCCCTAAATGGAAAATTAAGTTAAAAAGGACGTGAGGTTTCTGGGAGATTTTAGAGTGAATTGGATTAATTTTAACATTATGAGAAAATATGATAAAAAATATGGAATGAAATATATAATCATCAATTTATGAATCAAAGATTTGCATACATAAAACCAGTGTCTTCGATATTGCTTAAAATAAATAATACTTGCTCAAGAAAATTGAAGTGCTTCAAATTGAAACACAAGTAACCCTATCAATCAAACTCAAGGTGTTAAAAAGATATGATATTACATGCAAGATATAAAATTTGCTTTCAAGAAATGCTTTAAAAATATATAATGATTTAAAAACCCAAAACATACATGGAAGCAATATAATGTGACTTGCAAAAGAAATAAATTAAAATTTACCTGCAAATGTGAACAAGGTGATACTTTCCTAAATAAGATAATCAATTTAAATAATTTGCCTCAATGACAACTACATGAAACAATTTTGACGTAAAAATAGTAAAATGTGTTAGCATGAAATGCACTTAACCTAAGATTAAATACAATTATGTTGGTTAATTTTAATGTAAATTCCTAGTCTATATTTGACCTTTCTTTCGATTGTTTTGAAACAAAAATTTTATGTAAGTTGTGGAAGGATATCCAAGCAAGGATAGACAATGCTATATTAAAGCTACAGTGACTATCACACTCTGATGAATTCAAGGTCATGATGTTAACCACATAAGATGGTCTATATCTCTCAAGTTGATGAAAGAGAGGGGTCCCTAGGAGACGTCTTTCAACCAAACTTATACTTGGATGTAAATTTTCATTAGAAATGCAATCTATGCTAATATGGTTAAATGAAATGAAAGTAAGTTTATTAGTTATTGTAAAAGAAAATGCCTCAAGTAAATGAAAATATGCTCGATGAGGTAACTTAGATAATTGCTCAAAATTTTATAAGATACAAGAACATAAGCTTCATAAGCACATAATATTATAATTTTATCAATGTAAGTGATTTAACAAATGATATATCAATGGTCAACCAGCTAAAGAAATGAAATGAGTTAAACATCCAAAGTAGAATACACTTGCAAAGTGAGCAAAAGGCTTAAAAATAAATGAGCAAGTAACCAATGAGCCTATACTCTAGTAAGACAAATTTGAAGAAAATTGTTAAATTAACTAAATATAACTTTTCCACATGAATTGAAATTATTGCAGATAATGAAATAAGTTTATCCAAAAGTGAAATTTCAAGTTTCACTTAAAAGAAAGACTTCAAATGCAAGAGATAAAATGGGAACGAATAGAAAAATTAAATTTAGAAAGTTATATTATGATAGTGAGATTGTGTTAATTCTTAAGGAATGCAAAAATTAAAACTAATAAGAATAATGCAAGATCAATACAGCCACATGTTTCTCCTTCTAAATAAGGATAAAATGATGCCATGGGTGAAACCGAAGTCCCCACAAGAAAAGCTAAGTTTTTTATTAGATTGTTACAAACATGAGAAACCTTCCCAAAAGGTCTCAAGTAAAACTTCAAGAGGAATATTTAAAATATATGAGACTTTTCAAGAACTATGCTTCCTTCATGAAAGTTAAAAATAGAAACTAAGGTAAGTAAAATAAGAATTCTCTCAAGACTGAAGGCTTTAAGTGTCCCTTGGTAGTTCAAAACTACCCTCCACTGCTGAATGAAATTTTGCAAGAGAGAGGAGTTGGGCTTCTATGCCCACGACCTCCTAGAATATTAACTTTGAAAACGATTAGGAGGCCTACAAGAAAATGGTTAGAGTTTGAGTGATTTTTCTTTAACCTTCTTGTCACCAAAAATCCAACTTAGGGCTGCAATATCAAGAGACAATTAGTCTAGAGAGAGCATGTGAAACAAATAAATATAATACAAATAGTATATAAGAAACTAAATCTAGTGATCGGGGTGAAACCCATCACTTGTTTTAGTTTAGAAATTTCTCTCAAGATGCTAATATAGAATCAATGAAGCATTATTTTAAAATATTTAAATTATGAAATTCTTTTCTTGTATACAAGTTATGTCCAACAAGTCCTAACTATGAAAGTCCAAATAACAAACGTGAGTTCCTTTGAAGATGCTTCAAGAGTGGGTTGTCCTCCCAAAGACCCTCGTGCTTAATAAAAATACAATTATTTTACAACACTCCAATCATATATTATTCCATATATATTTAGATAAGAAAACAATGAATTGAAACTTCCAGAAATTTATGTGAAAATAAACTGGAACTATCAATATCTAGTGTCTACTTCCAAAATCAAATACTAATACAACATAGCTTTGCACTAGCAAGTCTACAAGAGTATATGGAGAAATAAATAAATAAAAGAATAAATAGAAGATATCATAACAATAGCTCACTATACACCATGCTCCAATGGAGGAACACACATTAATGGACCCCCAAAGTCTTTTTATTGAAACTCTTGAAAAGTGTACAAAGTAGCAACGCTTCTGCAAGCACAATAGCTACTAACAAAATATTTAAATGGTGAGATAACATGGCTCTATTATATATAAATTTGGGAGCAAATACCAAGGAAATTGGTGACAATGAAAATATAAATGGGTCACCATCACAATGCCCCTTCATGTAAATTCAAATTTCCCAAGTTGAAACTTGATTTCTTCCTTAGAGGCCCACGCAATCCTTGATGAGGAAGCTTAAATTAGATGAGAGAACATGTGTGAGAGTGAATTGTAGTAGTAGGAGACCACTCTAGACCTTAATCAAGTAAACTCTAAACCAATCTCAAGCCAACTCATGATATCTACTAGAATCTTGAATTACCTTCCTCAAATCATGGATCTTCTCACTAGAATTCGTTGTGTTCTGCACAAAAACGTTGGTTTGCTTGATTTTTGGCTTGTGTGGTGTCAACGTAACTTGGTAACTCAACTTTGACCTTTATATGAATTTCTGTGTGGATATTTATTTTTCTAAATTTATTTAATTATTGGGCTAATGTATTCCCACACCTTCCACTAAACTTAGGAAAAGTAGGTTGTGAGAGTCTAGAACTTATTTTTTACCCATAAAAGTGTGTCATAGTAGAAATTTGATGGTAAGAGGTGTAATTTTGAGGACACATACCCAATAAATCTTCTCTAGACATCACTTTTTACATTTTACATTTAGACTTTATTCAAATTTTGACCCTACAGGAAATTTAAAAGATTTTAAAAAGGACCCCTAGACCTAATCAAATTCCACAAACGTTTACGAGTGATCTAGTATGGTAATATACAACGACTCTCGACACTAAGACTCACTCAAGGCCACACCTTCAAGTCATACACCAAGTTTGAGTTTATGTTTGGAGGAAAAAACTAAATTAATTATTAAGTCCCCATAAGGATATAATAATTAACCAACTGAACAATACCTCTAGAGTAAAATCACTTGATGAAAGGGTCCTAAGTTAACCATGCATGTTACATGACTCAACTAATCATATTAGCCTCAGTTTTACATCACCCTCGCAAGGCTTGTGGAAATTGAGTACAACAGAAGAAGATGAGAAGAAGAAATATAGTTGAAAAGCTTTGATGATATAGTGAGATATGATTGTACATGAAGCCTCTAATACATCCTTGGGAAAAAATATTTGGGTACACTATAATGGTCAACATCTGGTCCCACATCGAGATGTGCACTAGATAAGATGTGATAACATGCAAGGATCTAGAATTTGCATCCACAAGAAAAGGACATATATCATTAATGTGTGTTCAAAATATCATAAGATAAAATCAAATAATGACTACTCAAAATGTCATAATATAAAATCAAATACCAACATGAAAAAGTACATAAATGGAAAATTATTTCTAAGAGAAAAAATGACAATTTATTCAGGAAATGAAACTACTTAACGAAAATGACAAAGGATAAAGTTATAAATACAATAAAAGAAATTCCCCATGGCATTAAATATCCTCAATGTATTTCATGCTAAGAACCTACTTATTTTTAGGTAGATCCATGGGTTGTGTTTCTAATGTGACCTATCCAATTCAAAATATCTTAGGATTTTCATCCATCCCAACACTATGTCGCATATGGCCATCAAATTTACCAATCCTTTGTGATTTTGCCTTTTCTTCTTAATAGATCTGATGTTGATGTTGACGTGATCAAATTAGGCCTTTCTACCCGATCTTAAAAATGCTCGGATGGAAAATTTGATGTAGCCAAGACTTCTATGACTTTCCTTTCTCCATTCTGCATCTGCTCTGACTTGGGTTATATTTCAATCTCCTAAGTATAAACCTGATTTCTCTTAGTTTCCTTTCTATCGAGGCCACCTTCAATTATCCATTTTTCAATGGAATAAATGACCTCCTCATTATAAGATGAATTTTGTTTCAATGGATTGGGAAGCTAATGACTTGTTTCTTTATTCTTTTCCCATTCGTCATCTATCCTAAGCTGGATTTTTTGTACCTATAATCTTTCCATTTCCTCCAACCTATTCTGAAAAGTGATCTAATTGGCCTTCATAGCACTTATTTCCTTGACATGATTTGTTTCCATGGTGTTGATTAATTATACTTGTTTGTCTTCCATGGTAATCAACATGTTTTGAATAGAGGTCATTTGATTAGAATGATTGACTTCCATGCCCTTTGTTTCTTGTACATGATTTACCTCCATGGTATTAATGAGTTGAGATTGGTTGAGTTTCATATCCATAACTATTTGAGTCAACTCCTTGGTGAGATCCTTATCGCTCTTATTTGCTTTAGTTTTCGCTTGATCTTTATTTTATCTCCATATTTATTTCCAAAGGCATCAATCGTTGATTCTATAGAATGAAAATTATTAGCAAGTAAGTATATGAACCTATCCATAGGATTTCCATCTAATGAAAAGATGAAAAGTCTCATTTTAATTTCCTCATGGTTAATGTCATGGCACCATTTGGTCACACAAATGTGGAAATTCCTAAGTTGAGTTTTAGTACTAATGACATTGTTACCTAGAAAACTAGGAAACTCTTTAACAACCGTAATGGTTTCATCCAGAATAAAATTTGGATAGCTTAGAATGTTAGTAAAATCATAAGGGGAAAAAAATCATTCATGATTTCATGCTCACTCGACCCTGAAAGAGAAAAATGGATACTAGAGAGAGGTTCTTGTCTAATAATAGAAACAATTCTATGCAAAGAAGGCTTCAAGAATAAATCCTTGCAAAAAAATGAAATAAGTGGAGTTGCCACTTGAACAAGAATCTAAATATAAAATCAAACTTGCGAAAACCAAAATTTAGTTGTATTCTAGGTACAAGAGGACTTGTCCCCGATGATAGGGCCAAAACAATGTTTTTCCTATCACATACACTTAATTTAGTGAAAATATAACTTAACCCCACAAGATGTGTTTGGTGGAAAATTTAAGATATGGGTTTCTCAAATATTACCAACTCTCTCATAGGTAAGCTAAGGGAGGTAGTCCCTAAATAGAAAACTAAGTTAAAAACCATATGATGTTTCTAGGAGATGTTAGAGTGAATTGGATTACTTTTAAGATTATGAGAAAATATGATGAACATATGAAATGAAATATATAACCATCAATTCACGAATCAAGTATTTGCATATATTAGCCAATGCCTTCAATATTGTTTAAAATAAATAATACTTTCTCATCAAATATGAAGTACTTCAACTAGAAACAGAAGTAACCTTGTCAATCAAACACAAGATGTTAGTAAGATATTATATAACATGCAATATATCAAATTTTATTTCAATAAATTCCTTCAAAATATGTAATAATTTAGAAATCCAAAGAATGTGTGGAAGCAATATAGAATGACTTGCAAAGGAAACAAGTTAAACTCTACTTGCAAAAGTGAATAAGATGATACTTGCTTAAATAAGATAATCAATTTAAAGAATTTTCATCAACTACAAGTACATGAAATAATTTGCAAGTAAAAATAGTAAAATGTGAGAGAATGAAATGAAATTAAACTAAGATTAAATGCAATTATCTTGGTTAATTCTAATCTAAATGCCTAGCATAGATGTGACCTCTCATTTGACTATTTTGAAACAAGTCTTTTATCTAAGTTGAAGGAGAAGCAAGGAAATATAAACAAGGCTATCTTAATGATTCATCCCTTGGAATATCCAACACACTTGATGACTCCAGTCCTTCAGAGACTGTGGCTTTGACCATTGCAAGGTCATCCTGTTTCTACATAAGAGGGTTTATGTCCCTCAAGTTGATGAAAGAAAGGGGTGCCTAAGAGATTTATTTCGACCAAGCTTATTCTCGGAGATAAATATTAATTAGAGATGCAATGTATGCTAATATCCCTAAAAGAAATGCAAGAAAGTATATTAGTGGTTGTAAAAGCAAATGCCTCATGTAAACGGAAATATCCTCAATGAGATAACTAGATAATTGCTCAAAATTGTATAGGATACAAGAACATACACTTCACAAGCACATAAGAATGTAACTTTCTTAAAGTAAGGGATTTAACAAATGATATATCGATGATCAACTATTTAAATCAATGAAATGAGATGAAGCTTCAACGTATGATATGCTTTCAAAGTGAGAAAAATAATTTAAAATAAATGATAAAGTAACCAATGAGCCTATAGTGAGGCAAACATGAAGAAAATTGTTAAGTTAACTAGATCTAGCTTTTCCATATGAATTGAAATTCTTTCATGTAATGAAATAAGTTGTTCCAAAAGTGAAATTCCAAGTTGTACTTAAAAGAAAAATTTCAAATGCAAGACATAAAATGGGAACTAGTAACAAAATTAAATTTAGAAAGTTATATTATGATGGTGAGATTATGTTAATTCTTAAGGGATGAAAAAATGAAAACTAGAAAAACAATGCAAGATAAATTGACCCACATGTTTCTCCTTCTAAATAAGGAGAAAGGGATGCCTTGGGTGAAACCCAACCTCCAACAAGGAAATCTAAGGTTTTTATTATATTTTTATAGAGATGAGAAATCTTCCCAAAAGGCATAAAGTAAAACTTCAAGAGGAAACTTTACAATATATGAGGCTTTTCAAGCACTAGATATCCTTCTTAAAAGTTAAAATTAGAAACTAAGCTAATAAGAATTTTCTCAAAATTGAAGGCGTTAACTTTCTCTTGTTAGCTGAAACTTACCCTCCCATGGTGAATCAAAATTTTCAAGAGGGAGGAGCTAACCTTCTATGCCCATTACCTCCTAAAATATGAACTTCAAAAGATCTTGGGGGGTCCTACAAGAAAGTGGTTAGAGTGTGAGTGATTGTCCTTCAATGCTCTTGTCACCAACACTCCAAATTAGTGTTGAAAAATTAAGAGACAATTAGTGTAGAGAGAGCATGTCAAATAAATAAATATAATGAAAATAGTATACAAGAAACCAAATCAAGTGATGGGGGTAAAACCTGTTGGAATAAGGAATTGCTAAGTGGAGGGGATGAACCAAAAATTTAGGAAACTATTAATTTTCTTTTCTTACTATGCTTATAGTTCCTTATTATGTTCTTTCATATGTGAGAGCATTCATTCATGAAACATTAAATAAATAAACTTGCAGACACATATACTCAAATGAAAATCTCTTGAGCAGCACACATTTGACACAATCTTCTCACACAAGAGGAAAAACCACCAAGTTTTGTTGTTTGTTTTATGATGTAAATTAAGCACCAACTTAATTACATTTGTTTGTTTGTGAGGACTCACTGATTGGAGGCACCAAACCCCTTATTTAAGAAAGAAATAGCTTTTCAAGAGGCACTAACGTCTTAGGTATGTAGGCACCAACTTGACACTACCATTTTTCTACTATTTCATACAATTCTCAAACTGAAAATAGAGGCATACAATTTTACAACTAAAATACCAACTAATGGTTGTCTATAGATTCAAATTTTGCACTCTTCCTTCTAAAGACTTGTGGAAGATCTCCTCTTGATATTCACAACAACACTTCCTATGTGCTCTATTTTCACTATCCAGGGCACTCCATTGTTGTCACCTCAGCACTACGCTTGAAACACACTACATAGATGCTCAAGCTCAATACTCCGCTCTCTCACACATATGCTCATTATGTACATGCAGCTCAATGGAGGTTTTGAGTTTTCTTCTAGTGTTGCACTTGGCTCGATGTATCCATTGTCACGGTCAACTCTACCCAAGAATTTACCCCTATCATGGATCCCATTCTTCTACTATTTCATGCTTTCTCCAGTTCTATCATTGCATTAAAATCATAAGAATGGGTGTTGATCACTTCTCTATCACTCCGCTGACTCTTTGTGTTGTGTATTTAATTTCAGTCCACTTACACATTTCACAGAGACTCCCTATGCATAGTTATGGTTTGCAGAGATCTATTTGTACATCCTCATGGAGTCTTTGTTCTTCGTTTATATTTAAAATGCATGCATAGGAAGTCTTCGGCAATCAACCTTATTGTTTTTAATTAAAGACCACAACTACCGATTCATACATCTTTCATGGCTCCCTGTATTATCATATCAGAGATTTTCGTTATAGTGTTGTGTAGTGGTGTCAACACTATGGAATAGTCGATTTCCAACCTCCGATCATGTCTAGCCCCTTTTGATTCAACCCTTATCGAAATTCCATAATAATACTGAGGGAAGTGATCAAGTGCTCAACCTCAAGGCACTAAGACCTCCAAACCATTAATGGGGGGTATATTTCCCTTATTATCACCTTTGTCTTTGGTTTCATGTTTGTTTCAAACAAAGGCACTTAATACCAATGAAGCCCTTTTATCATGGATTTCTACCTGTTGCACCTTATGGAAGCAACCATAAATCGTCCATTATCAATTGTCGATAGGCTCCTCAGTTTAGAGATTGGTCCCTTAATATTTCATGACCACTAGCTATCCCTCAAATTGGTGATTCCCCATTGTGGCCAATGTGCCAACCATTGGAACCCTTTCATTAGTGATTACCGATGTAACATCATCACCCCCACGTGGTGTCTTATGAGTGGTGACACATGTCACCTAAATATGGACCATTACGCCACCTCAAAACAACAAAATTTCATGCCACGTGTCCCTCAGTACTGCCATGTCATGCTAACAGCAACAACCACTTGACATTATCAGAACCAATTATATCCTTCTACGTGTCCACATCGGTACTCATCTATGACTGTCATATATCCTTATCAGACCCAATCAAATACCTCCACATATTCTTCTTAGAGGAGAGAGAAAGGGGCCTTTCCTACCCTTGTTTTGCATCAAATTCCTTTGTAAATTTCTCTTTGGCTCTCTTGGCGATTTAACAAGGGATGAACATTCCTAGCTTATTTAACTCAATCGACATTTGTTGATCAACAAATTGCCTTAGTTTTTGCACCATACCGTAGATTCCTTTGATTTCTGATATGCTAGGACTTTTGACATCCGAGATCTCAAGTCACTAATCAGTGAATTCCTTAGTTGTTTTCACCACATCTTATAGTCCTTCGATTATTGATATATTGGTTCCTCCAACATGTGATATCACTAATAATTGATCGGTGATTTGCAATCAATGTGCGCTACTACTTAGAACCTCTGAACGCCAATGTTCAATATGCCAAGACCTTTGATTGAACATGTGTCAGAAGGACACCAACCCATTTTCCTTTGTCTTTTGGTTTAGAGAGACAGAACTTCACTAGGTCTAACTTTTGATCTAGAAGTCCACTTAGGGACCTTCACATACTTCCTGAAAGCTTATTCGAAGAAGTATCGAATGGAGGGGGTTTGATTGACCTTTGACCCTATATTCTACCTCAAGGAGGGCTTCAAAGTCTCTGTATAGCTGGAATCACAACCAACAAGGCATGAATCCCAATCCTTGAGCTGAGACTTGTTTGAGATCAATTACCACACTTACATAACTAGCCACCTACATACCATCAAATTTCCAACAATCAGCCCCTTTGGCATTGATTGCAACACTATAGACTCCCTCTCTAGCTTGGCATGGTCTAATTTGATGCCAATCTTCTCCCCCTTTGACATTAGTGGCAAAGTACTAAATAATAATTGTGAATGGGAAGTGATATCTCTATCATTCTTGATAAATAATGGTTTAGAGTACTCATATATTTCACACAAAGGTGTATGAGTCAACACACACAAAATTTACATTCAGATATACCTCTATAATATAGAGTTTGTGATATCTAATTTATTCTTAATTTAGAAGGAGAGGTTGAGATAATTTCTCAACCATCACCAACAACTCATAAACCAACATTACAAATATAGGATGTAAGCATTAATGCCAAGTTCCCCTCTTAATGCTTACATTACATAAATTTTTTGTAACCACCCATAAACAACAAAATACATAATCATTCTTTAACTGATTTACAACTTATTAGTATAGGCTCCATTAAGCTGCCCCATAATGCTCGTAAAGGTGTAGTTGGCAAGTTGGATTCCCAGTTCGACTCATGAACTCCTGAATCAAGACCTCCTAATGTCAATCATTGAATAGCATCCCAATCCTATCTCATAACCTCATTAGAAGACCACTCTTGCTTCTTCAACGAATAAGGGATATTTCCTTAGATCCATAACTGCCATACCATCTAAACAACCATCCATGTTCAGCCTTTTCACTGAACTGTAGTTGCTCCAAAAGAGTTTGAGAGGCTCAAGTTCTTCATTCATTTCATCATCAAAACTCAATAAATATTCATCTGTGACTATATTTGTTGATTCTTTTCCTTTTAATGAATCATTGACATGACTTCTGCAATTCCATGATGTATGCCAAATTTTCCTGCAATCGTAGCATTCAACGTCACTTTTATTTGCATTTTTCTTTCTCAACCTGGTATTTGCAAGCAATGCATACTCTATTCGAGATTTTCTTTTGTATCCTCTAGTTTTAGTCTCTTTTCCTCTACCAAAAGTGTTTTAATTGTAGCATCCAATTTTTGTGAAGACATTTGACTCAAAGTGACAACAGCATTACTATAACTTGAAGGAAGACTATTAAGTAATATTTCTTTAACATCTTCATCCTCCATGTTGGCACCTTATTCAGGTAATTTTTTTAGAGGAGACATTAGATTATTTACATGGATGGACATAGATATATCCTAATTCATTTTAAGTCAAAATAATTGCAACTTTATGGAAAATTTTGCATTTGTAGCTTTTACACGAAATAGCTGAGTCAAATTTTCCCACATTTCCTTCGATGCTTTAATGAGATCTAGAAGATGTGATTGTGAATCTGAAAGAGCAAGTCCAATAATGGACTTACCTTTCTCATCTCTATTTTTCCATTCAATTAACTATTTCACATATGTAGATTCTACTTCTAAGCCATTCACTATGCCCCATAAATTTTTCTCCATTAATTGCATCTGTATTTTTACTTTCCATGAGGGAAAATTTAAGCCACTAAATATTTTTAAAACCATGAATTCCATGATCAAAGAAGAAAATGAAATTTTAAACTTCAGCATAGATTTACCCTTTTGCAATTAAAAAAAATACTTCGACTGCTTTGCGAAGCTCACATGCCACTTTCCCTTGTAGCTAGCTCCTCCTCTAATAAATTATATGTCACGAATCTAGGATAAGAACTCTTAAACGAACCAAGTCTTCCAAAACCAAGGAACAAGTACCCATCGCAAAACTCAAAAATTTGCACAGAGGGGACACGAAATACTTTTGAGCCGTTTAATCGATAGAAGAGCACACAACTCTTCTTACTTAATTAAAAGGAGATGTCTCCACTGAAAAATTTCTTGTTCGATCCATGATGAACTTATCTAAAAATCTATGATACAATGATGTCAGCTTGTCCAATGAATCCACTACTACACTCACAAGATAAATAAATCTTGAACACATTCATGACAATGTTGATCTCATCACATGACATTGGACTGCACCATGCATCAACTATTCAACAAACTAGAAAATAAACTCCATAGCTCTGATCAACTCACAGTTCAACAATCAATAAATAAAAATCACAGAGCTAAAAGCTTATGAAATCACTCGCCACGATACATAAGTTTAAAACCTCTCGACTTGGGGTTTGTTACCATGATAAAGAATGGTTGAGAGAATTCATATATTTCACTGAAAGGTGTATGTGTCAACATACACATCATTTGCATTCAGGGACTACTCTATAATATAGAGTTTGTGAGATTTAACTTATTCATAATTTAGAAGGAGAGGTTGAGATAATTTCTAAGCCATCACAAATAGCTCATAAAGCAACATTACAAATATAGGATATAATCATTAACTCCAAGTATTATACAGAGAAATCTAGAAGACTAACTTTCATGGAAGGTAGTATAGGATTGATCATAGAAAAAAGGAGAGTATATTGAAGCAGATTCAACATACTTTACATGGGAGAGGGTGGTAATGTTCAGACAATGAGGTGAAAGGAGATTGCTAACAAAATAGGTAAGGAATTTTTCAATTAGATTTCTTTGACTTTGTTTTTCTTGTTTCATTTTAGTTGCATCACCTTGACTTTGTTTTAAAAAATTGTAGTTAGGGAATGAAACAAGAAGAATGAGGATGAAGAAGAGTGTTTGGATTGGTGTACTTTAGTTGGACATGCATATTATATATAAACATAGAAATAAAATTTCTTATGGACATTTTAATCCATCTCTACTCTGTGTGAAAAATGCATTATCCATATCGAGTTACTCTATACTCACAAACAAGATTATGGAGTGGGAAAACATTACACGCTCTATGTATATATAGAATAAAGTTTTGTGGGATTGAGAACAAAAGAATGTTTATATTTGCATTTGAGTGTTTTCGTTTTATTTTTTCCTCAATAGTATCATGTCTCATTACATGTACTTTGCTGTCCCTTTTTTGTTTGTAAAGTATATATTTCTATGTACATAAATTTTTCTTTAGATGAATTATTAATGGATATTTATTTATAGGTTTTCTAACTCTATGTGAGATAGATAACCTTTTTTAACTTTTCTTTAAGTAAATGATAATTATTTATATTTTTATGACTAAAATTGACAATACATATAATAAAGTAATGTTTTTGTTTATAACTTATAGTAATTAGCTTTTATTTTTATACATAATTGTTTGAATAAATACAATTTGTTAATGTTTTCAACCTTCTTCTGTGACTCTTTCACTAAGACTATAACCCATACAACAACTATATAAAAATTTTGTTCCTACTATTTTTTTTCATTTACTATTTATAAAATAGATAATCTTCTTCCATGATTCTTCAAATGACTCTATAGTTTAAACAACAACCAGATAAAAATGTTTTTATTACTATTTTTATTTTTCATTTATTATGTATAGAAGATGAGGCATTCATGATCATGGTTATCTATTTTTCTACACAAGAGTTTTAATAATAGCAATGATAGTACCTAAAAATAAAATGTCGCTATTATATAAAATGATTATATTTTTATTACAAGTATTTTAATGATTAATTAATAACATAACATCATCCACATAAATTTACAATAACAAAGTATAACTTCTTATACGAATAGTTCCTTTATTATTTATAATTCATTTTTTTAACTAATTTATATGTAAGTCTATAAAAACAAAACAGATTAATTTTTTTTTTCATTTCTATTGTTCCCTTGATTTTGATTGATCCTTCTAATTTGATCATTTATTGGAATCCTTAATTTTACAATAAACTTTTCATATAACTAGTCCCACTTTCTCCATTATTTTTAATGTTATTAAACAATGTATGATGATTTTAAGAAAAACCAAAGAAGCATTAATAAATATTGTTTCTTCATCTCTTTTGAAAAAGTGGACAAATTATGAGATGATCAATGGTTGAATGTTTAGGAAAAAAGAAACCCATGAAAACTCCTTGACTATTTTCACATTACTACTCCATGCCTAGGCAAGAGTCTAGCATCATGAGAAGTGCCATGCCAAATTGATCAACACTATGAAATTATGCATTGTACTAAGCAATTTGTAATTCAAATGAAACATTTTTTTAGTTGTATATGCACATAATGTAAATATGATTTGAACAAGTATGTTAGCTTCCATATATGAAAATATATCTTAATCTTCTCCATATTATACTAATACCTGTTTAAATATTTCATAGTATGCTTTATATGTATCATGCTAACAACTTATAAATGAAAATTCGCAGTAGCATAATCCTTTATTTCAATGGCAGGGACAGTGCTAGCTTGCAACACTTGTTCTTATTAGGCAATACCTAATATTTTTTATTTTATTTCTTTAAATTTCATTTAAATTTTGTATTTTTCTTTAAACATTGATTATTCTATTATACACAACATTAAAATATTGTCTTTTAATTTTTTCTTTAAATATAGATATCTATGAAGTTTATTTTGACATAAATTACTTAATATAGATTTTCAAATATTTTATTTAAATCCTATACTGAAATATTTTTGAAAAGCATAAGGTTTAAACATAAAGTGTAAGTGGAAAAGTTGCAAGAGTGAGGTGTGAATCAATCAAGTACCTCACCTTATGGGTCACCTATTATAATTGTTCCAAAGAAGGATAGGGCTTCGTGAATGTCCATAAATAATAGAGCATTAAACAATACTCCTCTCAAGGAAATATAGCCCCTTTCTAGGATTAATGATATGTTAGATCATTTGCGAGAAGAAAAATACTTCACCAATAAGGATTTAAAATGAGAGTATACTAGCTTGGATACAAAGAGGAAGACAACTAGAGTACCACCTTGAAAACAAGACAATGTATGCATGTGTGGTAGACATGTCACTTGGTCTATGTAATCCACCAGCTACATCCATGAAAGTAATGAATGATATGTTACACCCATATCTAGATTCATTTATTAATTTTTACTTGGATGATATATGGGTTTACAGTTTTACTTGGGAGGAGCACATCTCACACTTGATGTAGGTGTTACAAATTTTGAAGAAGCACCAACTTCTATTAAATCTCTTAAAACATGAGCTTTCACAATATTTATTAGTGAATTAGGATATGTGATTCTTGGAGGGGAGCCTAAGATAGATCTTGCAATTATGGTATCCATCATGATGCCCATTTCTTATAAATGTCTATGAAGTTAGCATTTTCATTGGAGTACCATAGTCCTTAAGAAAATTCATAGCTTCATTTTCAGTAGTAGCAACACTAGTTCATGCCATTATATGGAGTGGCCAAAACTTGTAATGGAGCAAAAGTCAACACAAGGTTTTTGATGAACTGAAAGGAAAAATAAACCAAACACCAATGTTGGCATTAGCAAACTTCTAGTAACCCTTCATCAGTGGTCTTCATGCAAGGAGGAAAGCATGTTTTCTACTATTTGAAGTGCTTAATAATAGAATTCTAAACTCTATATCAAGGAATTCTATGATCTAATACAAATTGTCAAAAATAAAAACACTATTTGATGGAGAAATATACCAAGAGCTACAACAACTCTAGCTCAAGACTAGATTATAATAAACTAATCATTACAATTAAATAAAATTCTTACCATAATTTCATTTTGCAGCAAATACAAGAAAATAACACAAAAAAATTATTAATCACTCACGAAAATAACTTATTATTTATTAATTATGAACCCTATTTTTATAATAATATAACAAAATCTGGGCAATAATTTATTAATACAGAAAAACACCATATAAAAATAATTGACCTGAGTTTCAATTTTTTTTTTTTTTCTCGGTAAAACTAGCTATTCTATTATATTATATTTACAGGAAAATATTGCATGCAGTAAAACAGTACTTCCATGGCCACCAGTGGCACTTTGGGTATCTTGATATTGACACAAAAAGCTCCCTCGCAGGGGCAGCACCAAAAAAACCACCTAAATTCCCCCAGAAACTGACTGAGGCCGAGGCCAATTCTACTTGACGTTCAACAGAGCATGACGGCCCACGCAGGGGCTCCCTTCAAAACCCAACTGTAAGTCGCCATAAACTGGATAGACTGATAGTAAACAAGCATAGTGACCTTTATCATTGACCCAAACAGAGAGAGAAAGGTAGGAGCTGGTTCACGCATCAGAG
This sequence comes from Pinus taeda, assembly GCA_000404065.3. Taxonomy (NCBI): domain Eukaryota; kingdom Viridiplantae; phylum Streptophyta; class Pinopsida; order Pinales; family Pinaceae; genus Pinus; species Pinus taeda. Next base: position 217,189 of record APFE030842806.1, on the reverse strand, counting down.
GTTCAGTCGTCGCCGAGACCTTTGTCACCAAGACCATCGCCGCCGAGACCTTTGTCACCAAGACCATCGCCGCTGAGACCTTCGTCGCCAGGACCTTTTTCTTCCACAATGGTGCACCATCCCAGACCCTCAGGGACTCCTTCCCACATGGAAACCCACTTATCCTTTGCTGTGTCTTGAGGTCCCTGCTCCTGGGGATGCGAGGGGGCATGCATAATCTCCTTCCCTGAGGTGGTCACCTCAATTGGTGGTTGCAGGACTGGGCTCTCCTTGCCCATGCCCTCTGTGGGTGTTTCCCTCGTTCCTTGAGGCGTCCCACTGTCATTTCCTTCCAAAGCTGAAGTGAAGAGAACTGAAATATGAGCATTGATACCTTCATTGCTCTTGGAGCTACCCAGGGTGAACACAACCGAGCCAAATGCTGGAAGAGTTGGCTCTCCTTCGCTTGAGCTGCCCACCTCCGTGAATTGCCCAGTTTGGAGAGGCCGAGCCCTTGCCCACCTGTAGCAATAACAGTAGCAACAGTGGTGATGCTCATTCGCTACCTGAGGGCGAGAGGATGAGCCTCGCCCAATGCCCCTTCTGCAAGGTTGGCGCTCCCGTAATCTCACCATGAACCTGCTTCCGTTTCCCCTGAGAACCCGTGTTGAATTTTGAGGCCAGCAACCAGATGGAATTCGACACCACTTTCTCCCAATCACAGCACTCTCTGAGAAACTATAGCCTGAGGGAAGAAAGTCCTTCTTCGAAACCAAATTGCCCTTGTAGCCCCCGGTTTGCGTCTTACACCTGAGACCAGAACCTGAATTGGAGCCTCGGAGAGCCAAGAAGGCGAGTCGAAGTGGCAGTATAACCGCCCACCTCTGTGTCTGCACCCTCGTGGAATTCCCCTGCGCCTGAATCTCACCGAATTCACCATTACAATGGGTGCGCCTTTGCTCAGTTGTGCCTTGAAAACCTTTCTCATTCCCTCGGTGGGTGCGAACCATAATTGCGATCTGCAGCACCATCGATTCACAGTGCTTGGCATTGAATGCCCAGGGCTCGGACTGTGGAGGATTAGCACTTTAACAGCTAACTCCATCAACCTTAAATGCGAGCACGGGGCAGCACATGCAGGACATGTGGCCCGTTCCTATGTGGCACACCAACACCCGCATCCGGGGATTCAGTGTCTCTGTGAAGGAGTTTCTCACATTCCAGAGTCTGTTGATGGCTGGGGATGATGTCCAAGTTACCTGCTTGGAAAGGATGGTTGCTTTCAACCCCAATATTTGCTAGGAGATCAGCAATCTTATTACCTTCTCTTCTGGTGTGATGGAAGGAGAGGGCTCTATGGTTGTGTAGCTCTTGAGCAATGTAATTGAGCCTTGCTTCTAGTCTCCAACTTTCAGCTACTTTTCTAGCTTGTGATCCATTCTGAATGCGCGTTGCCATGTTGATGATGACCTCGGAATCTCCTTCCACTATCAGTGGTTGAAGATTGAGGCACTTGGCTACTAAGAGCCCCTGCCAGAGTCCTTCTAACTCCACCAAGTTATTGGTGTCCCACCCTATATTACCGAAGAAGATCTGCAGGGGGGAACGATTGTGATTACGAATGATACCACCAAATCCTGCTGGCCCGGGGTTGCCTTTAGATGCTCCATCAAAGTTGAGTTTGTAAGAGTTGGTGGGTGGGGCAATCCAATTTCTGACTTCCTTGTTATTACCTTTCATTGTCTGTTGTGTGGTATTCCTTTGGGGCAGCTCCAGCTTCCAATTATCCAAGATGTTTTTCTCCTTATCTGAAGTAGGGAGATCCTCTTTAGTCCACGATTTTAGAAGCATGGTTTCTCTGAGATTTCTGTACAGTCTGCTCCATATATCCTCAATGGGCGAGCTCTGGTTTTTGAAAATGCGCCTATTCCTTTCCTTCCAGATGTTCCATAGTACTATGCCTGGGATGATGTTCCACATGTAGTTGAGGATCTCACAATCATAGGGGCTTTTTGGCCACTGCCGGATGGTATCTACGATGTTGCCAGGTCCTCTGCATCTTTTCTGACACCTGAAGCCTACCTTCTCCCATAGCTGATTGGCGATTGGGCAAGTATCTAGAAGATGCTAAAGGGTTTCCTCATTTTTAGAGCAGTTGTGGCATATCGAGGGGCCTTGGAAATTGCGTCTCCTTAGCTTATCTCAGGTGAGAATCTTTTTGTGCCCAACCAACCAGAGGAAATAGGATATTTTGGGCCAAGCTTTGAAACTCCATATTTGCTCCCATAGAGAATCCAGCCTGGTGGTGGAGTCGCCTATAAGATTATAGGCTTCAGAAGTGGAATATGATCCTTTGGGGAGGTAGCCCCATCTAAGGATATCCTCACTGTTCTCAGACCGGATACTTCTCTTCTTTAATTCGACTTCAAGTGCTACTGCTTCCTGTATGCTTGTAATATCGGTTATCTGATTTCTTGGTCGCCACTTCCTGAATCCATTTACCGTTTCCGGTTCCCAGAATTGATGGATGGTTGCATGCAACTGCTCCTGTTCATTCAGAACGATCACTGGAGGAAGAACACTTGAGAGTTTGGGCAGCTGGTTCCAGGCGTCCTTCCAGAATCTGGCGCATTGCCCATTTCATATTTCCCAAAAGCTGTCTTTCTGGATTAGCTGATGATGCTGCTTGGCAGCATTCCAAATGAGTGACCCACTGCTTGTGGGCTTGAATCTTATGAGCTCTGCTTGGGGCATATTGTTGGTGTATTTGGCTATCCATATTTTGGCCCATAGCTTGTCTGGACTAGTTATCCATTGCCACCATATTTTGGCATTCATGATGGTGTTGCTGTACTCTGGATCTCTGAGTCCAATGCCGCCTTTGATTCTGGGCTTGCATACATTGTCCCATTTCCCAAGTGCCCATTTGCGATTAGTGGCTGAGCTGCCCCATAGAAAGTCACGCTGCAGGTTTCTCAATCTTTTTAAAACCCATTTAGGGGATGCCAGGATAGTGAAAAGATATAGAGGCATGGCTTGAAGAATGGATTTAATAAGCACCACTCGACTCGCAAGATTGAGGGAACGGTGAGTCCAGAGGTTTGGTTTGGAATCAAGCTTCTCAAGGAGGGATCGCCATGCAGGTTGCTTTATGGCCTAGGCAGTAAAGGGGGATCCAAGGTAAGTGGAGGGGAGAGGCGGATTGAAAGCCTAGGATGCAGGAGACGACTGATTTAACAGACAGAGGGGTGTGGAAGAAGAAGATTTGAGATTTGGAGTTGTTGACATGAGTGCCCGAGGCTTCAGAGAAGTCGATGAGCAGGGATTTCAAGCGAGAGGCTTCCTGAGCCGAGGGGTAGCCATAGAGCATGGTGTCATCCACAAATTGCTGATGAGAGGAGGCTGGGGAGTTGTGGATGGAGATTCCTCTAAGCTGATTAGACTGGAGAGCCTCCTTGATGTGTCTGCCCAGACCCTCAGCCATGATAACAAAAAGGAAGGGGGAGAGGGGGTCCCCTTGTCTTATGCCTCTGGAAGGTTTGAAAGGTCATGTGGGGAAACCATTGACAAGCAGGGAAAAATGGGAAGAGGTGATAAGACTCATGATCCAACGGACCCATGTGGAACAAAAGCCAAAAGCTTTCAACAGATGTTGAATGTAAGACCAGCTGAGCTTGTCGAAAGCTTTGGAGAGATCAAGTTTGAGTAACATACTAGCTTGCTTGGATTGCTTGAGCGAGTGGATGATTTCATGAGTGAGGATGATGTCATCCATTATCTGTCAGCCTTCGACATACCCCGATTGCTCCGGAGAAAGGAGCATGGGTAGAAGAGGTTTTAATCTGTTGGCAATTACTTTGGAGATGACTTTGTAGAGGACATTGCAGAGAGCAATGGGCCTGAATTTGTCAAGAGTAATGGAGTTCTCCTCTTTGGGGATGAGAGTGATGAAAGTGGAGTTGAGGGATGGGAGCAACTAGTGTAGAGCTCTGGATTCCTCAACTACTTGCCAAACCTCCACTTTAATCAGGTCCCAGAAAGCATGAAAAAACGTGGTAGTAAAACCATCTGGTCCAGGGGCCTTACCTTCTTTGAGTTGCGCCATCGCCTCATCTACTTCCTGGGATTGTATCGGGCTCATGAGTAACTCATTGTGTTCCTCTGTGACCAGCTTGGGGATATTGCTATTGATTTTTCCAATCGCCCTTTGCCGATCCACCGCCTGCTCTTGGTGTACTTGCTGAAAGTGATTGAGAAGAATTTCTTTTATTTTCTCATGCTCCTCAACTTTAAACCCTTCTTGGTTTTGGATGAAAGGAATCTTATTGTGCATCCATCTCTGCACTGTTGTTTTATGGAAGAATTTGGTGTTGCGCTCCCCTTCTTTTAGCCATCGGACCCTGGATTTTTGCCTCCAATAAATTTCTTCTTGCTTTCTTCTTTCTTCAAGCTGGTTGTTTATGTGTCGTTATTTGTCCAAGGTTGCTTCTGTGTGCCCTGCATTTATTATTTCCTGATGGAGATCCTTCAGTTCTTTGTTGAGCTCCTTTTGCGCGTCAAAAATATTGCCGAATGTCTCCCGGTTCCAGCGTTTTAGGTGGATTTTTAAAAATCGCAATTTCTGCTGTAGCTAGAACATTTTTGAGCCTTTTGGTGGGATAAAGGATTCCCGTGTTGTTCTGACGAAGTCCTTGAATGCTGGATGCGTTAGCCAAAATCCCTCAAACCGGAAGGGCCTTTTGGTTCTGTCCCCTGGTCGCTGCCAATGCAGAGCAATTGGCCAGTGATCCGATCCTGAGTGGGCCAATATTTCTGCGGTGAAATCACCTCTGAGATGCACCGCATTATCCGAAATCAGGAAGCGATCTAGTTTAGAGGCGATCTCGTGCTTGCCTCCTCTACGATTGCTCCAGGTAAAGGTACCATTGCAGAATGGCATGTCTATAAGAGAGGCAGTTTGGATGAAGTCCTTGAAGCGATCTACTTCTGGATCCAATCTGGATTTGCCTCCGATCTTGTCCTCTATTTTGGTTATCATGTTGAAGTCCCCTGCTGCGATCCACAATGGGTGTTGCCTATTCATGCTCAGCGCTTCTATGGTGTCGAGGAGCGCTTTCTTACTCCCAGCGTCCTGTGGAAAATAGATGTTGGATAAATTCTCATGTACATTTGTGCCTAGAATGTGAAAGGTTGCTTGAATGAGGTGGTGGGAGGCATGGAAGTCAATGAGCGTTATTGCCTGGGAATCCCATGCTATGGCAAGCCCCCAAGAGGCTCCCGTGGCGTCCACAGCTACAGATCTGCATCCTGGCCAGGCACTTGAGAGAATGCGACCCAGCGTGGTGCTGTTGCATTTGGTTTCTTGGAGGAAACACATCTATGGTTTTTCCATCTTGATCATGTTTTTTAACATCCTAGATTTTCCGGGGCTATTGAGGCCTCTTACATTCCATGATACCAGCTTCATGATTTAACTATTTTGGGTAGGGCTGTAGTACTTCGTCAGCTTCGCATATCTACCAGAATCTACCAGGATTTTCCTGATCTCTATTGTTCTCTGGAGATCTGTCTTCCTTCCTCTCTTTTTAGTGTCCTTTGGATGCGGGCTGCCATCCTAGGTGCTGCCAGATTGTATGCCCAACTAGTGTTGGTGGAACGCTCTGGAGATGACCACTTCCAACTTATCTATATCTGACTCAGATATTTTTTCATAAGCTTTTTTCTTGCAACATAGCTCCAGTTCAATGATATCTAGGCCGTGTAGATCTATACTTTCTGGTTCTTCCTCCATATTTTGCACATGACTGGTTTCCTCTTGATGGGTATCGGCTTTCTGAGTGACGTTCAACTTCCCATCCACCTCCATTTCCTTGAGGATCTCCTCTGCGTTTTCCTGGTGCCTATTTAGGATGGTAGGGGAGAAAATGGGAGACTTTGATTTGGGTGGGGGCTGGATGGAGGGGGGGGTGGAGGAGGAGGGGCGGGCGGGGATGCTATCAGTATCAAGGGGCTGATCATCAGAAAAATCGCCTAAGGACTCAAAGTTGTTCTTGGTAGCATGGTTTTGGGGTTTTGAAGGCTGGGGTTTGGACCCATTCTGAGGCTTTTTTTGTGAGCGTTTTCTATGCGAGACATTGGTGAAGCCATCTTCAGGAGGGGATTCAGAAGATTCAGGAGAGAAGGCTTTGACATTGAGAGGGAAATCCCGAGACTGGTGACCTAGTGCATGGCATCTTCTGCACCTGAAAGGCACATGCTCGTAATCAAGGGGTTGGATCCATTCCTCGTCGCGGTGGGCAAGGGTTACAAACTCAGGAAGCGCTTCATTCAGCCTAATAAATACACATATTCTTGCATAAGAAATGTACTTACGGTTTTTTGTTTCTTCTGCTGCTCTGATGTACTTTCCCACACCATTTCCTATGCCCATTAGACAGTCTTCTTCCCAATATTCATCGGGAAATGAGTATAATCTAATCCAGACAGGTGCCCAGGTGAGATCTTCCTTGTCAGGGTTAAATCTGGGCATCCAATCCCTGATATAGAGACCTGCCGCGTTGAAGAAATACGGACCTCCTCCTAGTACTCGGTATTTGTCTTCTAGGCAGAAGAATATGGCGGTGAAGAAGCCCTTCGGCCCTAACTGGAGAGTGACATCTCCCTTAGGCTTCCACTTTGCTGAAATCTAGCCATTTAGAGCCCGCTCAGTTGGCCAAAACCCTATGAATTTTCCAATGATTGCATGATCCTTCATAAACTGGATCCTGCTATCGATCTTATCTCCAGGTAGTTCTATTCGCGGTCGTTCCTTGGCTACCGGTCGACAAGTAGATGAGGTGACCTTCGGGTTATTCGCCCGTGTCTCTTGTTCTTCTGGAGGATCGCTCTCATTTTCCTGTTGCTGCTTTCCTTTGTTGAGGATGTCTGGATCTACCGATCCAAAGATGACTTCAGGTTCAGGCCTGTGCCGAGAGGGGGAGGGCTTTGACGCCCCCCCCCCCGTGGCAGAACCATTTTCCTGCACCGATCACTTCAGCTCTGTCATGCTGCGGCGAATCTTGCGCAGCACCTGTACCGGTTCCTCTGTTCTGTCAGCGCCGTCGAGGCTGGTTTGGCAGCGCCTGCGACGGAATCGTTCTCAGAACCGACCTGAGTTTCAAATTACATAACAAATAAAATATTAATTCTAGCTTATTAAAATATGTTAGTGAGTATTTACACAATGCATTGGATGTGAAAAAATATCAATGGTCAAAATGATCTGACTCTAATTTTTTAGGTCAGGTATATTAATTTTGGTTGAATAATAAAACGTTGTAAAATGGATTATTTATGGTGTGAAAAAAATGAAGTGTAACAATGATGGTGGCCAACGTCTAGCGTATTGATCTTGATTAGACATACTATATTTCAAAATGTATTGATGTTGACTAGTATTGCAATTATAATTTAAAAAAAATAATCCAATCTAAAACATTAAAATGATATAATCACAAAACCTAATGCAACAAAGTACAACCCCTCCCAATTTATCCTGTGTTGTGAAATTCTGGAAGCAGGCTTCTTGCACGAGCAGCTGCATATCTATATCCAGGAGTAACATCGCCTACACAGTCCTGGTGAGCCCCATTATATGTATCTTTCACTTTGAAACTATCGCCGACCAATAAATATTTCTTGAAGTGGAAATGGGAAAGCAGTGTGGGCAGGTGGCTCTACACATTCATTTTGTTTTGTGCCAATTCAAAACGGTAATAATACTTTCTCAGATTAGCTACTATATGCGATTGAGAAGGATATAGCTCAAGGGGAACCACGCTTCTTATTTTTGCTAATAATACTTTGTCAGATTAGCTACCATATGCGATTAATAAGGATATAGCTCAAGGGGAACCAGGCTTCTTATTTTTGTTCCCCACCCTTAGTGTATTCTTTCGATTTGGTTGTATAGTTGGTGGTTGTTGCCGTTTAGATAAAACCGTGATACAACTTAGCAAGTTCGTTCTTCTTGTTGTAAGTTGGAAACACTGTTCTACACTCACTAGCTATTTAGTTTCTTTTAGACAGATTATTTGCGTCATTATTGATACGAATTACTACCTTATGGAGAGTTTTTTACCACGATTGGATGAAATGCCCCTTAATCCAGTCATGGCATTGCAAGCTTTCAAAAAAGCCTTTCCACCACCTCCGTCCTCGGTTTCTTAAAACCTGGTCGAATATTAATAACGTTTTTCCCCGTTCGTTCGTTGTTCACCGAGTTAGGCTATGAAGATGAAATGGATAGTAGGTGTCCCACCGTAAGAAAGGTAGATTGTCAAAGAGCTATATTTAGGTAGAATGAGAAGAACCTGTTATCATGTAATTCGTCATAAACATGGATTTCCCTTCGGCGGCGAACGAGCCCAAGATATATTAATGCAAATAGGATCCACGATAAGTTAATGCAAATAGGATCTTCTTAGCAGTGCTGGTCAGATATCAATAAAGTCCGAATTCAAGATTTATTTGTTGTAAGTATACAGCAAGATCTTCACATCAAAACAAAAGCCAATGCCATAACGTGCGAGTCTCTCCTTTCTCTTCCCATTCCGGATTACACTGCATTTAACAATTATTGATATTTTAGATTCTGGTCTCCATTGTTTTTATATATATATTGTAGGTGAAAAATAAAATATCTTTACAATTACGAGAAATTATATAGTCAAATGTGGCTAATGTATATTTAAAAAACATAATATAGAAATATAAATAATATTTAATTTAGATGTAAAGTTGTTGTTTTATTCATTATTTATGAAAAAAATTGTTTATGGTTTAAGAAATTATTATTTTTTATTTTTATTTAAGAATGAAAAATTCAAACAAAACATATACACAAGTGTTTTCATGATCAATATTTATTAAATATTTGTATTATGGTTAGTTAAATATTTGTATTTTTTAATCGAAAAGAGAAAATAAAAGAAAATATGATAGACATGCATTCAAGAACCATATTTCTTTAAAGATCTGAATAGGTTTGGGTGAAGTGATTATTACTGGATTTACTCTGAGTATGAGGTATGAGCTTTATAGAGAGGTTGAATCTTGGTATTTAAATTAAATAATTGATTTAAAATAAAAATGCAAGTATTTTGTTATAATTAATTTTTTCGATATTTTCAAATGATATACTAAAGCCATATTTTTTTAGAGATATGAATAAATTTGGGTAAAGTGTTTTTTTATTTGATTGACCACATGTATGAGGGCTGAGTGTAATGGAGACTTTGAATTAAGGTATTTAGGTTAAATATTTTACTTAATAAAAATGCATATTCAATAGTTTACTAAAATCTACACCTACTTGAATGTGATTCTATCTTAAAATACACATGACAGGTTTATGGGAGTTTTGAGTGCAAAAGACATTCCTCTCCATATAAACAAAAAAAAGTGCAGTAGAAATTATATATTTCCTAATTTATTTTGGTAGAAAGGTTCTTAAATAAAAAATGCTTCCTTTTAAGTTTATTTCAAACACTATACAATCTAGAACATTTTTTATATTAAAAATAACAAAAAATTCACCTCACGTTATAGTATTAAAATATATATAATATAGTTATATATCAAAAATACCACATTCAAGCCTCAATATGTCAAATATATTTTTATATTAAAAAGCACAAATTCACAGTTTCAAAAAGTGCGTAGAAATTATATATCTCTTAATTTATTTCCGTAAGAAGATTTTCAAATAAAAATTTTTCCCTTTAAAGTTTATGTGAAACACTATACAATCTAGAACGCTTTTTATATTAAAAAACAAAAATCACCTCACAAATAGTATTAAAATATATATAAATAGATATATATAAAAATCCCACATTCACCTCACAATAGTATTAAAATATATATTATATATAGATATATAAAAAAATGCCACATTCAGACCTTAATATGTCAAATTTATTTTTATATTAAAATGCAAAAATTCACACTTTAGTAGAGTCTGTATATCTTTGAAACTAAAATTAAAAATAGGAATATTCTATATTGTTTGAAATTGTAAAGTATTGTTTTTGGCAAACTTTTGGTGTGTATCAAAATAAAAATAAAATTAAAAAAATAAAATGAAATAGACAAACTTAGTAATTCTAATTGGTAATCATTAATATGGGCTCTATAATTTTTATCTTTAAAAAAATTGAAGTTAAGATGGATCTAAGTTGGTTATATATTAAGGCTAATAATATTTTTTATAGATATAATTATTTTCCCCAAGTTATATTTAAAAAGATATTGATTCACTTCCATACATATACATAAAATATGAAGTGTAAATAAGTTCAAATTGATTCTCTATATAAAGTTTAGATTAAATAATTGACTTAAATTCAGATTGTTAAAATTTAAAGTTATTGAAGTATTATTAATTTTTATTTTATTTTTCAAAGTGATTAACCATATATTGTGTTAAAACTATTTTTTTGGATTTCTTCATACCCAAAATGTGGTGGTTCTTCAACTTGGAGTTGATACATGTCCCTCTTAAAATAAAAGTAGAATATTCTCTAAATAGAAAAGCAATATGTGTTATAATAAAAAAAATAAGAAAGAATATGCTATCCAAGTTTAATTAGTTGTCCATATGACCTAATATAATTTCATGAGAAGTAATTAGAAGTAAAAAATATGTTTAAGCATTATATTTTTCAAAAATATTATAACACATTATTTAAATAAATTATTTGAATATTTAACTTAACTAATTTATGTGAATATAAACTCCATATATATCTATATATAGAAAAAAATGTTTAAAAAATATCTAAATGTTGTATGTAATAAAATATATGTACATTATAGTTCATGAGTGAACCCCTCACCCCAATCTTGGCAGTACAACTCCATATGAGAATGTTGTTGGGAGCCTAATGTATCCCAGGGTTTCTAGCAGACCTGATACCTGATATTGCATAGGTTGTAAGCATTATGAGTCGATTTTCCAGCTATCCTAGTAGCATTTGGTAGCAATCAAAAGGATTTTTAAATATATTTAAAGCACATCTAAGAACTAAATTACATTAGGTGGGAATTCATAAGAACTTCCAAAGCTTGTTATTTTGATTTTGAGTGAATAAAGGACATTGATAACAAGATATCAACTTCAGACTATTGATTTATTCTTAGTGGAGGCACAATTTCATGGGCCTTAGTGGAGACACAATTTCATGGGGAAGCAAGAAAACAATCGACATTTTCTCATAGTACATGTAAAACTACACAAGAATTCAAATGGTGCAGAAGATTATTGCAGGACATTGGGGTTACTCAATCCCAACCAAGAGTATTGTAGAGTGCCAACAACAAATGTATAATCATGACAAACCATTTAAAGTATCATGCAAATTTTAAGTATATAGTGATACAGTACCGCTTGATTCGTGAATAAATTAATAAGAAAAAAAATGTAGACGGTATATTGTACAACAAAAATGATGGTTGGTCCATTGACAAAAGCATTACCAAGAATCAAGTTTGAGTTTTGCAAAACATATTTAATGTACTACCTCTTAGTTGAAAATATTTGACTAATTAGGTGTTAGACTTGGATAAAATATAGTTGAATATTTGGGGGAATTTAATCAGCAATTTAGGCTTTTCTATAATAGTATATAGCAAATCAAATGAATGTAATGGACATGTACAATGTTGTTGTAGTATACTTGTAGTTTATTGAGTAAATGCAGGGTCATTTACACTCTAGAGTTTAGGAGGGATTTTTTTAACTCATATTTTATCTCTCTTCATCTGAAGATGGATGAAAAATGGTTAGATTTAGTGTGTACTGTGACCACCCCATTCTCTCTATTTTTGTTTCAACTATTTACTAGCTATGATTTTTAGTTTAAAAACCATCTACACTGAAGGTTGGTATCAAGAATCATCAATGAAACTTTGTTCAACTTGAACTTATCATACTTATCAAAAATTCTTTATGGAATGGGTATCCTGATGCACACAGATGGTTGAAATCCAATTTGTTAATAGATAAAAATATCAATTCTTATGCATTGGTCTACCCATTTCTAAACAGTACGAGAAAATTTGACATAACTTAATTACACTCTCAAGTTGAATTAAATAAATCGAGATACAAAACAAACACAAAGTAAATATATTTAAGATCACTGGTATTTCCAATAATTTTTAAATCACGCTTACATCATTAAGAATATTTATATCTATTGTTGCATAAGTTGTAAGCATTATGAGTCCATTTTCCAGCTATCCTAGACCATAGCATTTTGCAGCAATTAGAATGATTTTCAAATACCTTTAAATCACATCTAACCACCAAATTATGTTAAGTGTGAATTTATAAGAATCTCCAAATCTTGTTATTGTGATAAGAAGATATCAACTTTAGGCTATTGTTTTATCCTTAGTGGAGGCACAATTTCATGGGGAAGAAAAAAAACAATCGACACTTTCTATGTCCATTGAAAAAGCATAATACATAGAAACATGTCAAATTACAAAGGAATTCAAATGATGGAAAATATTATTATGGGACATTGGGGTCACTCAAGCCCAACCAACAGTATTGTAGAGTGTCAACAATAGATGTATAATCATGATAAACCATTCAAAGTATCATGGAAATCTTAAGTATATATGGATACAATACCACTTGATTCATGAATAAATTGATAAGAAAAAATATAGATTTTTTATTGTACAACAAAAATGATGGTTGGTGCATTGACAAAGGCATTACCAAGAATTTTGAGTTTTGCAAAACATGTTTAATGTACTAGCTCTTAGTTGAAAATATTTCATTAAGTTGGTATGAGACTTGCATAAAATATAACTTAATATTTGGAGGAATTTAATAAAAAATTTAGGGTTTTCTATAATAGTAGATAGAAAATCAAATGAACTCAGTGCACATGTACAATGTTGTTGTAATTCGTCTTGTAGTTCGTCTGTATTTTATTGAGTAAATTCCAGGTCGTTTATGTTGTAAAGTTTAGAAGGTATATTTTTAACTCATATACTTTATCTCTTTTCATCCGAAGATGGATGAAAAATGGTTCGATTTAGTGTGTACCATGAACACCCATTTTGCTCTATTTTTGTTTCAATTTATTAAGTAGCTATCATTTTTAGTTTCAAAACCACCTACACTGAAGGTTGGCATCAACAATCATGAACGAAACTTTGTTCAACTTGACCTTGTCATACTTATCAACCTTGTCATACTTATCAAATCTTCTGTCCAGAATGGGTATCCCCATGCACACAACTCGTTGAAATCTATTTTGTTAATGGATAACATTACCAATGCTTATGCATTGGTCTACCCATTTCTAAGAAGTATGAGAAAATTTTACATAACTTAATTGTACTCTCAAGTTGAATTAAATAAACCGACATACAAAGAAAACATAGAGTAAATATATTTAAGATCACTCATATTTTAAATAATTTTAAAATCATGCTTGACATCATCAATAATATTTATATCTATTGTTGCATAAGTTGTAACCATTGTGAGTCCATTTTCTAGTGATCTTAGACCATAGCATTTTGTAGCAATCAGAAGGATTTTCAATTATCTTTGAAGCATATCTAACTGCCAAATTAAGTTAAGTGGGAATTCAGAAGAATCTATCTCTACATTGATAACAAGATATCAACTTGAGGCTATTATTTTCATTCTTAGTGGAAGCACAATTTTACAGGGAAGTGAGAAAACAATGGACATTTTCTCTTTCCATTGAAAATCAAAATCATAGTACATAGCAACATGTTAAAGTACAAAGTAATTCAAATGGTGGATTAAATTATAATATATTTTTATTGAATAATGAATTGGGATTAGAATTATTATTTTTTAATTATAGTAAATTAATAATAATGGTTTTTTAATTTTTTGGTATTTTAGAGAAATTTGGTAGCTTGTGTGACACATAGTTATTAGTAAACTTTGGATGTTTATTGCTTGCTTTTCTATTCATAAATGAGGTCAAAATTGGGGAACTAAATATTAAATTTCTTCTTATTTTAGATTTCACATTATTTTAATCACCAATAAAACTACCAGCCTTAATTCACCAATAAAAACCACCAACCCTAATATAAACCTTTAAATATTATAAAAATTACTATATATATTATATTTTCTTTAATATGAAATATTTTAATAAAAATATTATTAACAATTCTAACATCAAGAAATATTTAAAATCTTAAAGAAATATAAGTTAACATCCTAATTATACTAATCAAAATCAAAATTAAATTTTCTTTACTTTCCATTTTCTATGAGCCTATTAAAAGAAATCAAAATATCAATCGTAAAAATCTGGATGAGCACATCACATAAAAATTTTAGATGAGCACTTTTAGAATGGGATTGGCTTGAAAATTCCAAGCTAAATTATTTTATTTCTTACATTAAATCTTGTAAAATAAAATTGAAAATGGATCAATCGTAAAAATTTGGATGAGCACATCAACATAAAAATTTTAGATGAGCACTTTTAGAATGGGATTGGCTTGAAAATTCCAACCTAAATTATTTTATTTCTTACATTAAATCTTGTAAAATAAAATTGAAAATGCAAAAAAGCTTTTTGAATATATAATGTTAATTTTTAATATTAATACAAAAAAACATTTTAATTTTTAAATGATAATTTTCATTTCATATTTTTAATTTTATTTAATTAATATATGTATAATAAATTACATAGATAATAATCGTTTATAAGTCTCCAATTCATAGTAAGCCTATAAATACTTACTTTAAAATACATTTATTCTAATGATAACCTTATTATTATTATTATAAAAAAATAATTAATTTATATTTTTACATATATATTTGAAAAACATCATAAAAAAATCATAAAAATCCATTAATATATGCTTTACAAATATATTTGAGACATTATTATTATTATTATAAAAATAATTAATTTATGCTTTACATATATTTGAGAAACATGTTATAAGATTATTTTCAATCACGCGCTTGATACAGTATCGATCCGACCACAGTCGCTTGCAGGGCATAAGGGAGCTACTGGGAAGCCACATTCACTTGCATGACAACTTGATGAGTGAAACTGGGGCTTTGAGCTAGGCTTTGACTCTTGACCATTGTTAGTGACAAATGACCGAAGGCTAGAAAGTTTCCCTTGGTTGTAAAGTGGTTCTAGAAGTTTGTTTCTGATTTGGATTGGGTAAAAAAATTTTGGATGATTTTTTATTGGGATCCTGATACTTTCCGCTAAAACATTTTATGAAAATCTCATAAGGAGAATATTTGAAACTGTTTTTTTTCCTAGTAGGGTTTTTGCCCCTGTCTTTGATCAAGTTAGTGTTTCTTGTTATTGCATTTATTGTTCTATTTTTAATTATTGTTTATGATTGAAAGTATGGTTAATAATTGAAATAATTGCTAATTGAAGAATTGATTTGCTAAAGTAATTGAAACAACATAGAACAATCTAAAAATTAAGAAAGGACTATGTTGTCGTGCAAAACTTGTTTTTATTACTAAGTACCTTATATTTTTTATTTTATTTCTTTAACTTTCAATTACATTTTTCTTTTTCTTTGAACACTTATTATTCTATTATATAAAACATTAAAATATTTTCTTTTAACATTTTACTTATATATAGAATATATTGAAGTTGATTTTGACATAAATACTTATATATTTTTTCAAATAGTTTAATTTCAATCATATTGCTAAAATACTTTTGAAAGATATAAGGTTTAAACATCTTACTCACTTTCCTTTTTATTATTATTATTTTATCTGTTTTTAATGCTGATATAAAATTATATTATATTATGTGGACATCAAAAATTTATGATTGAGAGTGAATGAAATATTTTTACCACATTGGATCGTAATATCAATCAAAGATTGAGTGAACGTAGTGAGGTTGAGATTATTCATGTTTTATGGTACTTTTGATTAAAAATAAACATACATATTCAATTCTTTTCTATGATATGTAGCCTTACTATTTTATTTGGAGAATATTTTTTCTTATGAAACAGATAAATGCCAATTCTACATTGAACATCTAAAATAATTACACATCACCTTAATACTAAATTGTAAAATATATCGCTAAACTTAATAAAAATATTATTTAAAAGGAAAAAAAATTATCGTTGTACATCAATTTTTGGACCATATTTTAAAATATAACTTAATTTTAAAATATCTCTAGGGACATCGAAATATCCGTTAACATTACGGCATAATCACTTTTTACAATGATATTCTATTTTTTCGAAAATCGTTAGTCATCCTGCGATTTTTCTTATGCAAAAAGGTTATGGAGAGATAGTGCTCCACAACAACCATTTGGGAGATTTTAAATAATGTTTTAAAAATAACGTTTTAAATCTTTTTAAAACATTATGAGGATGCGGATGGGGATTCGATTTTTAATGGGTGGAGTTAACCTATATTTTTTTATGGTTGGAAAATCTATTATATTTTAGTTGTTAAATTAAGAGTGAAGATAATTATTTATCAGTAATTATTATCAGTAAATGTAGGTTGATTCACTATAATTATTTAAAGAAATCTATCTCATTTGGAATTGCTTCAAGCTCTGTAAAGGTATAGGATTTCACTCTTTCGGGATATCTTTGGGACTTGGAATGTTAGCTTATTTCTTTAAGTCCAAAAAGATGAAATTTTCTTAACGTATTTCCTTAAAAAAAAAAACTATGAGTGAAACAAAAACAATTTTTTTGTTAAAATATTTATATTTTTAATTTTATTTTTCTTTATTATATTTAACCTCATTAAAACTATTTTAAAATAAAATGAAATCACGGAATTTTAATTCATACATTGTTTAAATGATGTTGCTTAGATTACTAGTTATTAAGTTAAATGATTTACATGTAAATAATGTAAATATTTAACACATAATTCAAGACCAAAGCCTAACAAACGAATGCTTATATAAGTACAATCATGAGGAATATTACATAGCGGTTTTGTCTTTTATGATCTGGTTATTTATATAAATGCATGAATAAAAAGAAGTACATAATATTGAAATAATCATCAAAATGTTTATGTAAGCAAAAGGGGTCCACGATACCACAGAAACTAAAGAGTAAAAAGGGGTTGGTAATTTGAGTACTTTTCTTTTTGAGGTACGACTTTATAATGTATTATATATATTAATAATTTTTTTAATATTTATGTTTTTTATTTATAAAGATATTTTCCATGCTGGTTGTGAAAAAGAGGTTGGCAATTTGAGATACTTTTCTTTTCTGATGTACAAACTTTATTTATGGATATATATTTATTAATATTTTTTAATGTTTTATTTTTATATTTTTAAGGATATTTTTCTATGCTGGTGAGATAAGGTGTGCTTATATTTTTTTCCATTTCATTAAAGTTTTATTTTGTATAATTCGTTATGTTTAAAAACTTGTACGTAATCATAAATGATTTACTAGCTACCCATTATACATTTTAACGAATCCATGTTTTTTTTAGATTGAGATCTAACTATTTTGCTAAAAAAAAAATTCATAGCTAGTATGACAAAATCATTTAATATCAATTAGAATTGAACTTAACCTCCTAAGACTTTATAGAACTGGATAAGGTAGCTTTGAGAGTGATATTTTGAGGGTTGAGATCCATAAAGATTTAATGTTATAAGAAGAGGAGAGTAAATGTTGAAATTTCGAATGAACTTCGAAGAAGGTATTTGACAAATACATATAAATAAAATACAAAATATAAATAGAATATTGAATAAGAGATGAATGATTTTATTAATATTAAACCATTACATGAAATGTGATCACTTTTAGAACTTTCTTTTCTTTATCTTGCCTTTTCAAGAAGGTGTATGATTAATAAAATCAAATTTGATTAAGCTTGATTCAGATATGTATAAGGAAAAGTGAAGGAGTGATGTAAAATCGAGTCTATCATTCCACCTACAAAAATCCAACTTCAAAAGCTAAAAGATCCTGAGAAAAATAATTCTCTCTTCCATTCATAAAGGTGGGTGAATGGAACTTTCTACATATCATTATAGTAATAATAGTGATAAGAACATAATCTCAACAAACCTTATAAAGAGATTAAAGTTACCCAAAACAACACATGCTAAGCTATTCACCGTTTATTAGATAAGCTAGGGATGACACATTAACATCAATAAAAATACCACCTATCTTATGAAAACCCCAGGTCTAATTGAAGTTTTAGATGTGCTTTTAGGATATGCAAAACCACCCTTTTGTTTACAAATCTAAGCCACGTAATGTTATTAGTAGTTTTTCATATCAAATCTATACGGCACTTAATGGAATTTCAACTATGACCATTTATTTAATCTCAACAAAGAAGTTAATATATTAAATGAAAAATTATTATATTTATAATTATTGTGATATTATGCTATGGTTTTAAAAAATAACTTATAGTTTAAAATTTTACAATAAAATGATAAATAATTAGTTATCAAATAATTTGATAAACATGTATTAACTTAATAAAAAAATATTCGTATCCATCTTTATATAAAATGTTTTAAATTTGTAATTTATTTCATTTTTAATTAATCCAAATAAATAAATAAAACTATATATTTAAATATGCAACATCATTCTTGTCATTGTTTTTAAATATTATATATAAATTTTGTTTATATTATTATGAAAAAAAAACTATTTTAATACCTAAAGATGCAGCCAAAAAACATTCAAACTGTTTACATGTAATGATTGCCTAAATTTTATTTATAAAATAAGTGAGCATTTAATTATTGCCTAAATATTAGTTATAAAATAAATATGCATTTAATTATTGCCTAAATATTCGAATCAATAGCAGTATTCTCAAATGTAAACCTGTAACAATAAATCCAATCAACCATTGTGAACTCATCATACTGACTCTTCCAAAACATCCATCACCAAATAAGTGTGCATTTAATTATTTACTAAATATTCGAATCAATAGAAATATGCTCACGTGTAAACCTGTAACAATAAATCCAATCAGCCATTTTGAGCTGATCACACTGACTCTTCCAAAACACCCATCACCATAATGTAAGATTAACAACGGTCTCCTTAAACCGATACAACTGGAAAAATCTTGTAAACATCATTGTCCTTCATTCTTCTTTACCCACCACTGAGCACTATGCAGATTACATGGCAAATGAAACAACAAATCTAATCGATCATTGTGACACCACTGTGGAACAATAAATCCAATCGACCATTGTGAACACATCACACCGACGCTTCCAAAATTTACATCACTCGAATATGAAGGAATAGTCTACTTAAAACAAAACAATAGGACATTGATCTCAAAACAGCGTTTGTCCCTAATCATCCGAAAGAATTTATCTTGACCCACCACTGAAAACTATGCAAGTTCCATGGCATAAATGAGAAACCTTCATGTGATGTCATCCTGATGTATAAAAAATGCCATGTGATGAAGCCCATGCAACTTGAGCACTATACTCTTCGTGCCTGGGGAAGACAAATGACCACACGCTTTTGTATATGCCCTTTCTCTGTTACAAACCCTTCTCACCATCATTTGTGGAATCTCTCCCATAAAAGTTAAAATAAAGATGGGACATACTTGAACTCTTACTGTACCAAGGTGTGGCCAAGATAGTTGCAACTGTATCTTCTTCCCCGAGAACTGACTTTGCATAGCTCCATCTTCTACTGAAAATTTTCTTAAACGTGTAGTTAGAGATGAGTGAAAAAATTATCCTCAACTGGAAGAATTTCAGTCTTTGCAACACCATTCAAAATTCGACAAACTGATCAATCCACATCATTTACTGCTCGCAGAGATAGTGCTGGGTCCTGTGCAAATTATATTCTCATAATGTGGTGCATGACCCACATTTGAAACAAAAATTACATCCTTGCATGGGCAAAACAGAAACTCAAAGGCCATGCATTCTTTACTCAAGCAGCATCATGGCGAGCATAATAAGTGTACAATGCAACCGATTTTCTTCAACATGTATCCTTTAAATTGATATTGAAAATACCTACAATATAATGACCCACATGGTTAGGAGTAATATAAAAGTTGGTCGATGCAATAAACACCATATACATATACACTGAATAATGATAAGGACTGTCTACCAATAAGGCTATCATCATTTTAAGTAAACAAACAAGCATTCAATAGGTCACCTGATTGATTCAGCAATGGAACATTACATAACCTTTGAAATATGTTATTAAATATAAAGGTTGGACATTATTAAATTTTTATATCTATATGGTAGTATTAATGGATAGTCAAATGGAAACACTTCTATTAATACTTAGACACTTTAGTAATGACGGAAAAAATATTCTCTCATTCAATAACCAAACTCAAACTTAATAATGTCACAGAATCTCATGGATAGAGGGTTTAGCTCCCTTCCACGAGGACGCAAACTTAATGCAATGGAAACTCATGGATAGAGGGTTTAGCTCCATTGAAGGAGGACCACGTCACATGGTAGGATCTAATGTACTCAAGTTTTTGCATTTAACACGTTATTTATGGATTAAAAGCATGGATTCAAAGTCATTAAGTTCATTACAAATCTAGGAAATGAATCATTAGCGTACAAGTTTATATTTTATCAGTATTTTATGCATTTTTAATGTGTAATTATATAATATGTTATAAAACTTCATAGGATAAGAAAAAATAATTTAAGATAATATATAATATAAATTCATTATGTAATATATATATATATATATATATATATATATATAAGTATTTCAAAAGTTTTGTTTAAGAAATAATCATACTAGTTACATAATAATTTATATATAGTAATAAGAAGTTGATATTATGGATATGGTGAATGAATAGCTCCATTTGTCAAGGAGGTCAACGCAAGTACAAATAAAGTTTAAACACATTTAAATCCATTGTTACACATAATGAAGCTATTGTTAAGTGTTATTCATCAGTTCTTTTACTTACTGCCCATTAGACCATCATTTCCATTCTCTAAACCCAAGAAAACCTCAAAATGAGGCCAAAAAGGTCATTGTTGGACAAGATTATGAAACCTATGAGGAAAATCATAATTCATAAGAGTGTCCTAGAGTTTCCCATTGGCATATAGGAAGTAGTGCATTGTTATCTTTTATAAAATTCACATTCATATTCCAAATCACTAAAAAGAGCTCAAAAATTCAGGATTGCAATGGCTACGAGAGATATTCCATGGTATGCCATAATTGGAGGGTATGTTAAAACAATAAATTGATCACCATGAATCCTTCTTGAAGTAAGTTAAAACACATATTCAACAAGAAGTTCCTGGGGATATGGGGGAAATGACGACCGCCTTTATTCAAGAATGACAATGCAACTAAGAAACATAGGTTAAACAAATTAAAATCAATTATTATACTTCATCATATTAATTTTAAGTCTTATTCATCATTCGTGATAGTTTGTACCCAATTAGTTCTTCATTTTCATCTTTAAAACCTATGAATCCAATCCATCAACAGGATGTGAAATAGGCCATTGTAAAACATGCCCATCTGTCCTTTTTGACAAACCAACATGAATAAGGATATCTTAGATATTTTTCATGGACATATAGAAAGTATCACTCTACTATCCCTTAGAAAATTAACCTTCACATTTGAAATCATTAAAAGAACTCAAAATTCAAGATTGCAAAGGCCACAACATAACTCCCATAATATGTCATTTTCTTTAGTGCATACTTTTTTGGTATTATATATCGTGGACAACAACATTTAATTATTATTTTTGTTGCCTTATAACACATATAGGGGAATTGGAATTTTAGGAGAAGCTTATAACAACCATCAACGACAATAGCACACATATCATAACCATTTGAAGAAACACTTACCACATGCTTAAAACTAAAATTGCATACATGAAATATATATATTCATAACAAAACAAAGCATAAAATTCATCCCAATACTTATCTTACACATATATTACTTAATAACGATGGCATATTAGGTGAGATTCAACCCATTGTTTTCTCTACCACGCACACACGCATAGAGGAAGACACTTCCTTCTCTTCACTTCATTGTCTCAGGATTATTCATCCTATTTATTATTTTCAATATGTTTACAAAGGGCGTAAATACATATCTACTTTCATATTCAATATCCAATAGTTTGTTGCTTATTATATATAATTTTTATTCTAATATTTGAGCCCAAATGAGAAACAATCTACAAGGATTTAAAAGAATATCTCCCTATTTATCTATGGTCCCTATTGTCACATTGTAATCCCTTTTACATGTCTCTGTGGTTCGTACACGAGCTTGCATATCTTTTCTTCATGAAAACTGTATTTTTCTCAAGTTCTTCTCATTCTTTTTCATGAATGAATGGGTGAGGTTGAGGGTGAGGAGGTAATTGGTTAATCTATTAGGTATAGGAGGTAATTACTAAGACAATTAAACCATTTAACTAAATGCCTCATTATATTTCCATTAACATTAGGAAATATGACAATTACAAAGAATTTAGAATAGATTTATGGAAAAGTCATTAAACATAGGTCAATCCCCATGGACCCCCACAACTTTCCCATTTGGTGGGCTCATAGGAACTTAAGTGAAATTTCTTAGTTAGTTGATTGTGGATCCTGTATTAATATTCAAATATAATATTTACAATTTTCCAAACACCACCAAGACAAATCTACATCATGGTATATAGAAAGAAAATAATGAAAAGTGTATGCTTGCACTACTTGCAAATACACAATCAGATGCAAAACATTGAAACACTTGACATTAGGATATTACATTTCCATCCCTTTTGGAAAAGCAATGTAATTAGTGTTATATTCCTTTAAGAAATATTATTTTCTTAATTATTTAGTTGTGCATACATCCCCATTTTCTTGATTATATATTTGTCTCACAATTAGCTACCATTTGTTTTGTATATAGAGGAATTAGTAATTAGGTTCAGCTTGTATTCATGTGATACATGGTTGATTCTAACCACTACCACTAAACCTCTAGGTGAACCCATCTGCTCCCCACACATGACCCACAAAGATTTTAGGTGTAGTTTGAACTTCAAACCTCACACATCACAAAGACTTAATCTCATAATGATCACCAATCAAGTTTCCCCCTCAGAAGTCACCATTAATTATTAGAGATAACAATATTTAGACATTTTTTATTCTACCTTAAAACACTTCCAAAAATTTCAGCCTTTTAAAACATGTCTATCACAAACATCAAGAAGAGAAAATGCATATCATATTCATTTTAAGCAACACTTATCTCATTCATTAAAAAATCATAAAAAAATTCATATTTAATAGATGAGAATATGCTCAAACATAACTATATCCATTCCTATGTAACACTTATTAGTTGGATAAAAGGATATATGTATATTTATGCATATTTGTGCTAACTAATAGAATTAATTCATTGTAATAATATTCCTATGATCTAAGTAGCTAGACATTACAACGCCTCTTCTAAAAAAGTCTAATAACATGAAATGAGAGAAAATATAACATATCACTCATTTCTAATTTTTCTATATAGCACAAAACACCAACCATACAAATTCTCTTATGGTCTTCTTTCTACTCACATGAAATATTATTAATTGGGATCTATTCCGACGCAGGGGCATTAAGCAAATCTCCAACTCAGATTCTATAAGTCCAAGAGTTATGTTTTTGGTCCATATTTGAATTTGATTTTCTATTCTAATAAATTATGGAAAATAGAAAGAAGAGGTTCGATCTATTCATTAAGTGGCACTTCGAGTCACGTTTATTTAGTCATTGAGAAAATAAGGTTACTTCAATAATTACTCCAAATAGAAATCAGTTTCCTTTCGTTTCGAATAAGAGATTTTCGGTAGGGAGGAAATCCCAACTCAAGAGAGGGGAGTGTATGAAGGCTTTCAAAAAATTTTAATAATTTTTTTTTGGTAAAATATCCTTTGTTATTCACTTCCACCAGTTTTATAATTATCTTTTTGGTTTTTGTAAGCGAGTATAAAATATTTCTAATAATAAAGATAAGTTTTAGATGGATAACATAGGTCTTCAACAGATTTGGGAGTATCAATCTACAACTAGCTAAGACAAATTAAGCATGAAGACTAAATAACAAAAGACCCATAAAAGCAAAACCATTAAAATCACCTACTTTGGGGTAGATCATTATTGTGTCTTCTCTTTCCCTTTTTTTGCTACATTGACCCACTCTTCCGAAGGTGGGGCTACTAAAGTTACCTGAAGATTGTCCGGACAAGATAAGGAGGCTTCCTTGTTAGAGTTCGAGGAGGTTGATTTGTGGACGTGCTTCATGGCCACTGATGGCACATTATTAATGACTCCTTCTCTTTTAGTTGGGAAAAATTAGATCTCCTTACCTTATTTATAGGTATTTTGAAGATCTCAAGTATGGGACTCGTCCAATGAAATCATATCATCATTAGACTCAACGTCTTCTTGATTTGAGGAAGAGGAATCCTCCTCTTCGCGAAGAGGTAGATTGCATGGCTTTCATGCCTTAGACCTTGACTTATGTTTGATTAGTTTTTGGGAACAAGAATTCTAATGATGGTCTGTTTAATGGAAAAGCCGACACCAAAAAGATTTATTCTCATATTCCAACACCCGAGTCTAGTGAAAATCACATATTTTTAAATTATTTTTTTCATGCAAGCCTTTGTTGATGTCAATTTCTACACAAACACTGCCATAGGTGTAGATGCCATATTATTTTTGCAAGGGATCTGTGTCTAGAAAATGACCCAAGGTGTTTATGATACCCTGAAACATTGAAGAATGCCATAGATGAGCCAAAAAATTTGGGAACCAAGGGGCCAAGAAGATCCCATATTTTCCCCAGAACCAAGGCCCTTTGGAAAAAATGGAAACCTAATGAAAATCCTAATCATTGAGAAACATGATGATGAATAAACCCTTGGAATAGAAGAGGACCTTGTAATCCTTGGTTTGATTTCAATGAATCGATTGGTAAAGCTCTCTTGAGAATGGCCAGAACCCATTGAAACAACAAACTATTGTCAAATATTAGTAACTCATCCCCAATCGATGCACGAGAGGACTATATTCCAAAAAACTCACCACAACACATAGACATAACACATGAAAGTTCCCAAAATCGTAATAAGAAATGAAAGCTCCAAATACTCAAACAGGGGAGAAGAGAAAATCTAATTCCCAATCACTTAGTGTCACTAGGAAAGTGAAACACAGAGTATTTGAAACTATTATCACAAGCACTCACATACATAAACCCAAATTCATAGACTCAGAGTATTGCTTCAACATAACATATATGCACCCAAATGAAATGCCTCTATAATGACACACTTTTATTGATAGAGAAATACCTCTGTTATTGATGTCGGTCACACACCTCAGCTACTGAGAAAATCCCTTAACCCCACAAGTTGTGGTTCATGGAAATGTTAAGAGATTAGGATTTCACCTATTCCCAACTCTCTTTATTTAAGCTCTCTCCTACATATGCTAAGGGGGGTGGTCCCTAAATGGAAAACTAAGTTAAAAAGGATGTGATGTTTCTAAGAGATGTTAGAGTGAATTGGATTACTTTTAAGAGCATGAGAAAATATGATAGGAACTATGAAATGAAATATATAACCATCAATACATGAATCAAAGATTCAAATACATAAAACGACTGTCCTCGATATTACTTAAAATAAATAATACGTTCTCAAGAAAATTGAATTCCTTCAAATTGAAACACAAGTAACTGTGTCAACCAAACACAACATGTAAAAATGATATGATATCACATGTAAGATATAAAATTTTATTTCAAGAAATTTTTTCAAGATATATAATCATTCAAAAACCGAAAACATGTATGGAGGCAACATAGAGTGACTTGCGAAAGTGAAAAATATGATACTTGCCTAAATAAGATAATCAATTTAAATAATTTGCCTCAATTACAAGTAGATGAAATAATTTTCATGTAAAAATAGTAAAATTTGTTAGCATCAAATGCACTTATGCTAAGATTAAATGCAATTATCTTCATTAATTTTAAGCTAGATTCCTAGTCTAGATGTGACATTTCTTCCAATTGTTTTCAAACAAGACTTCTATGTAAGTTGTGGAAGGATATCCAAGTATAGATAGCCAATGCTATATGAACGATACCTCCCTTGCAATATCCAACACACTCCATGCCTCTAGTGCTACAGATACTATCACACTCTAGCGAATGCAAGGTCACTATGTTAACCACACAAGATGGTTTATATCTCTCTAGTTGATGAAATAAAGGGGTCCCTAGGAGACATCTTTCAACCAAACTTATACATGGAGGTAAATTTTCATTAGAGATGCAAGCTATGCTAATATGCCTAAATCAAGTGAAGGTAAGTTTATTAGTTATTGTAAAAGGAAATAGCTCAAGTAAATGGAAATATGATCTATGAGATAACTTAAATAATTGCTCAAAATTGTATAAGATACAAGAACATAAGCTTCATAAGCACATAATATTCTATGTTTCTCAAAGTAACTGATTTAACAAATTATATATCAATTATCAACCAACTAAAGAAATGAAATGAGATCAACCCTCAAAGTACGATACACTTCCAAAGTGAGAAAAATGATTGAAAATAAATGATAAAGTAAAAAAATTGTTAAATTAACTAAATATAACTTTTCCACATGAATTGAAATGATTGTATATAATAAAATAAGTTCCTCCAAAGGTGAAATTTCAAGTTGAACTTAAAATCAAGACTTCAAATACAAGAGATAAAATGGAAACTGATAACAAAATTAAATTTAGAAAGTTAGATTATGATGTTGAGATTGTGTTAATTATTAAGGCATGAAAAAATAAAAAGTAATAAAATCAATGGAAGATAAATCCACCCACATGTTTCTCCTTCTAAATAAGGATAAAATGATGCCTTGGGTGAAACCAAAGTTCCCACAAGAAAAACTAAGCTTTTTATTAGATTGTTACAAATATGATAAACCTTCCCAAAAGGCCTCAAGTAAAACTTCAAGAGGAATATTTACAATATATAAGACTTTTCAAGAACTATACTTCATTCTCAAAAGTTAAAAATAGAAACTAAGGTAGGTACAATAATAATTCTCTTAAGACTCAATTTGGTAAGTGTCTCTTGGAAGTTCAAAACTAGCCTCCAATGTTGAACGAAATTTTACAAGAGAGAGGAGCTAGCATTCTATGCCCACGACCTCCTAGAAGATTAACTTCGAAAAAGATTGGAAGGCCTACAGGGAAATGGTTAGAGTTTCAATGATTTTTCTTTAATCTTCTTGTCACCAATAGTCCAATTTAGGGCTACAATATCAAGATACAAATTTTCTAGAGAGAGCATGTGAAACAAATAAATATAATACAAATAGTATATAAGAAACCAATTCAAGTGATGGGGCTGAAACCCATCACCTGTTTTAGTTTAGAAAATTCTCTCGAGATGCTAGTATAGAACCAATGAAGTATTATTTGAAAATATTTAAATTATGAAATGTTTCTCTTTTATACAAGTTATGTCCAACAAATCCCTGCAAGAACACTTTTCCGTAAGATGAACTATGAAAATCCAAATAAAAAATGTGAGTTCTTTGAAGACGCTTCAAGAGTGGGTTGTTCTCCCAAAGACCCTCATGCTTGATAAAAAAAAAAAATTCTACAACACTCCAATCACAGATTATTCCATATAGATTTAGATAATCAAACAATGAATTGAAACTTCTATAAATTTATGTGAAAATAAAATGGAACTTTCAATATCTAGTGTCTACTTCCACAATCAAATGTTAATACAACATAGCTTTGCACTAGCAATTCTACAAGAGTATATGGAAAATGAAAAAAATAAAAGAATAAATAGAAGAGATTATACCAATAGCTCATAATACACCATGATCCAATGGAGGAACACCCATGAATGGACCCCCAAAGTCTTTTTGTTGAAACTCTTGAAAAGTGTACAAAGTAGCAGTGCTTCCGCAAGCACAAAAGATACTAACAAGATATTTACATAGTGAGAGACCATGGCTCTATTATATAGAAGCTTGGGAGCCAATCGCAGGGAAAATTTTGACAATGAAAAGATAAATGGGTGACCATCCCAATGTGCCTTCATGTAAATTCGAGTTTCACAAGTGGAAATTTTATGTCTCCCTTAGTGGCCCACAAGTCTACAAGAGTATATGGAAAATGAAATAAATAAAAGAATAAATAAAAGACATCAGACCAATAGCTCACAATACACCATGATCCAATGGAGGAACACCCATGAGTGGACCCCTAAAGTCTTTTTATTAAAACTCTTGAAAAGTGTACACAGTAGCAGTGCTTTTGCAAGCACAATAGATACTAACAAGATATTTATATAGTTAGAGACTAGGGCTCTATTATATAGAAACTTGGGATCCAATTCCAAGGAAAATTGTGACAATGAAAAGATAAATGGGTGACCATCCCAATGCTCCTTCATGTAAATTCTAGTTTCTCAAGAGGAAATTTGATTTCTCCCATAGAGGAAGCTTAAATTAGATGAGAGGACATGTGGGAGAGTGAAGCAAAATGGTAGGAGACCACTCTTGACCTTAATCAAGTAAAATCTAATACATTCTCAAGCCAACTCATGATATTTACTAGAAGCTCGAGTTAACTTCCTCAAATCAGGTATCTTCTCACTGGAACTCGTTGTATTCTCCACAAAAAAAAATTGATTTTCTTGATTTGTGGCTTGTGTGGTGCCCACATAACTTGGTAACTCAAATTTGAACTTTATATGAATTTCTATGTGGATATTTATATTTCTCTATTTATTTAATTGTTGGGCTAATGTATTCCCACATTTTCCACTAAACCTAGGAAAACTAGGTTGTGAGAGTGTAGAACTTTTTTCTTACCCATAAAAGTGTGTCATAGTAGAAATTTAACGGTTAGAGGTGTAATTTTGAGTACACATACCCTAGACAACCTCTCTAGAAATCACTTATTACATTTTACATTTAGACTTTATTCAAATTTTGACCCTACAGGAAATTTAAAACATTTAAAAAAAAAGATCCTTAGAGCTAATAAAATTCCACAAAATTTTAAGAGTGATCTAGTATGGTAATATACAATGACTCTCGACACTGGGACTCACCCAAGGCCTCACCTTTAAGTCGTACTCCGACTTTGGGGTTATGTTTGGAGAAAAAAACTAAATTAATTATTAATTCCGCTTAAGAATATAATAATTAACCAACTGAAAAATACCTCCCAGAGTAAACTCACTTGATGAAAGTGTCATAAGTTACCCATGCATGTTACATGACTCAAATCATTATACTAGCATCAGTTTTATATCATCCCTACAAGACCTATGGAATCTGATTACAACAGAAGAAGATGAGAAGAAGAAATATAGCTGAAAAACTTTGATGTTATAGTGTGTTCTGATGGTACATTAAGCTTCTAATACATCCTTTGGCATGTAGTCCTAAACTACAATGGTCAAAATCTGGTCCCACATCACGACGTGTGCTAGATAGGGCGTGATAACATGCAAGGGCCTATAATCTACATCCACAAGAAAAATACATATATCATTAATGTTTGTTCAAAATATCATCATATAAAATCAAATACCAACATGGAAAAGTACATAAATGGAAATATATATCTTGGAGAAAAAATGACAATTTATTCAAGAAATGAAACTACTTAACAAAAATGACAAAGGATAAAGTTATAAATAAAATAAAAATATTCCCCATGGCATTATATATCCTCAATGTAGCTCATGCTGAGAACCTCCTTACTTTTAGGCAGATCCATGGGTTACTTTTCTGATGTGCCCTATCCAATTCTTAATATCCTAGGATTTCCATCCATCCCAACACTGTGTTGCATATGGCCATCAAATTTACCAAATCCTTTCCAATTTTTCATTTTCTTCTTAATAGATATGATGTTGATGTTGGTGTCATCAAATTAGACCTTTCTACCCGATCTAAAAATGCTCAGATGGAAAATTTAAAGTAGCCAAGACTTTTATGACTTTCCTTTCTCCATTCTGCATCTGCTCTGACTTGGGTGATGTTTCAATCTCCTAAGTATAAATCTGATTCTTATTAGCTTCCTTTCTATCGAGGCCACCTTCAATTAGCCATTTTTCAATGGAACAAATGACCTCCTCATTATAGGATAAATTTTGTTTCAATGGATTAGGAAGCTTATGATTTGTTTCTTTGTTATTTTCCCATTCGTCATCTATCCTAAGCTATAATTTTTTTACATGTAATATTTCCATTTCCTCCAACCTATGCTGAAAAGTGATCTAATTGGCCTTCACAACACTTATTTCCTTGGGTTGATTTGTTTCCATGGCGTTGATTAATTATACTTGTTTTTCTTCCATGGAAAGAAACATGTTTTGAATAGAGGTTATTTGATTAGAATGATTGACTTCCATGGCCTTTATTGCTTGTGCATGATTAACCTCCATGGTATTAAGGAGATGAGCTTGGTTGAGTTGCATATCCGTAATCACTCGAGTCAAATCCTTGGTGAGATCCTTATCATTCTTATTTTCTTTAGTTTTCGCTTGATCTTTATTTTATCTCCATATTTATTTTCAAAGGCATCAATCATTGATTTTAGAGAATCAAAATTATTAGCAGGTAAGTATATGAATGTATCCCTAAGATTTCCATCTAATGAAAGGATGAAAAGTCTCATTTTAACATCCTCATGGTTAGTATCATGGCACCATTTGGTCACAAAAATGTGGAAATTCCTAACTTGAGTTTCAGTATTAATGACACTGCTTTAATAGCCACAATGGCTTCATCTAGAATAAAATTCGGATAGCCTGGAATGTTAGTAAAATAACAGGGGGCAAGCAAATCATTCATGATGTCATGCTCACTCGACCTTGTAAGAGAAAATGGATACCAAAGAGAGGCTCTTATCCAAAATTAGGAAGAATTCTATGAGAAGAAGGCTTCAAGAAGAAATCCTTGCAGAAAAAATGAAATAAGTGGATTCTCCACTTGAATAGGAATCTAACTATAAAATCAGACATGAAAAAACCAAAATTTAGTTGTATTCCAAGAACAAGAGGACTTTTCCCCAACAATAGGGCCAAAACAATGTTTTTGCTTGTGACGCACACCTAAGTTAGTGAGAAAATCACTTAACCTCACTAGATGTGTTTGGCGGAAAATTTAGGACATGGGTTTCTCAACTATTACCAACTCTCTCCTAGGTAAGCTAAGCGGGGTCGTCCCTAAATAGAAAACTAAGTTAAAAGGGATATGATGTTTCTAGGAAATGTTAGAGTGAACTGTATTACTTTTAAGATTATGAGAAAAAATGATGAACATATGAAATGAATTATATAACCATCAACGCACAAATCAGAGATTTTCATACATAAAACCAATTCCTTCAATATTTTTTAAGATAAATAGTACTTGGTCATGAAAAATGAAGTCGTTCAAATAGAAACACAAGTAACCTTGGCAATCAAACACAATATGTTAGCAAGATATTATTTAACATGCAAGATATTAAATTTTCTTTCAAGAAATGATTTCAAAATATATAATAATTCACAAATCAAAAGCATGTATGGAAGCAATATAGAATGACTTGCAAAGGAAACAAATCAAACTTTACCTGCAAAAGTGAATAAGATGTTGCTTGCTTAAATAAGATAATCAATTTAAACCATTTGCATCAATTACAAGTACATGAAATAATTTTCAAGTAAAAATAGTAAAATGTGTTAGCATAAATCCAATTAAACTAAGATTAAATGAAATTATCTTGGTTAATTTTAATCTAAATGCCTAGTGTGGATGTGACCTTTCTTCCAACTATTTTGAAACAAGTATCTTATGTAAGTTGCTGAAGGAGATGCAATGAAATATAACCAAAGATATATTAATAATTCCTCCTTTGGAATATCCAACGCACTTGATGACTCCAATGCTTTGGAGACTATGGCTCTGACCACTTCAAGGTCGCCATGTTAAGCACATAAGAGGGTTTATGTCCTTCAAGTTGATGAATGAAAGGGGTCTTTAAGAGATGTCTTTCAACCAAGCTTATTGGAGATAAATTTTCATTAGAGATGCAAACTATGCTAATATCGCTAAATTAAATGCAAGTATGTATATTAGTTATTGTAAAAGGAAATGCCTCAAGTCAATGGAAATATTGTCAATGAGATAACTTACATAATTGCTCAAAATTTTATAAGATACAAGAACATAAGATTTACAAGCACATAATATTGTAAGTTTCTTAAAGTAACGGATTTAAGAAACGATATATCGATGATCAACTAACTAAAGAAATGAAATGAGATGAAGCTTCAAAGTATGATATGCTTGCAAAGTGAGCAAAATAATTTAAAATAAATGATAAAGTAATCAATGAACCTATAGTGAGGAAAACATGAAGAAAATTGTTAAATTAACTAGATCTAACTTTTCTGCCTGAATTGAAATGCTTTCATGTAATGAACTAAGTTGCTCCAAAAGTGAAATTCCAAGTTGTACTTAAAAGAAAATTTTCAAATGCAGGACATAAAATTGGAACTAGTAACAAAATTAAATTTACAAAGTTAGATTGTGATGGTGATATTGTGTTCATTCTTAAGGGATGCAAAAATGAAAGCTACGAAACACAATGCAAGATAAATCCACCCACATTTTTCTCCTTCTAAATAAGGATAAAAGGATTCATTGGGTGAAACCCAACCTCCCATAAGAAAATCTAAGGTTTTTATTAGACTTTTGCAGAGATGAGAAATCTTCCCAAAAGGTCTCAAGTAAAACTTCAAGAGGAAACTTTACAATATATGAGGCTTTTCAAGCACTAGACGTCCTTCCTAAAAGTTAAAATTAGAAACTAATCTAAGTACAATAAAAATTCTCTCAAGATTGAAGGTGTTAAGTGTCTCTTGGTTGTTCAAACTTACCCTCCAATGGTGAATGAAATTTTCAAGAGAGAGGAGCTAGCCTTTTATGCCTATGACCTCCGAGAAGATGAACTTTGAAAAAGCTTGGGAGGTCCTATAAGAAAAAGGCTAGAGTTTGAGTGATTTTTATTCAATTCTCTTGTCATCAGCACTCCAACTTAGGGCTGTAAAATCAAGAGACAAATAGTGTAGAGAGAGCATGTGAAACAAATACATATAATAAAAATAGTATACAGAAAACCAAATCAAACGATGGTGGTAAAACCTGTTGGAATAAGGAATTTCTAAGAGGAGGGGGTGAATTAGTAATTTAAGAAAGTATTAATTTTCTTTTCTATATATGCTTATATTTCCTTATTATGTTCTTTCATATGTGAGAGAATTAATTCATGAAGCAGTAAATAAATAAACTTTTAGACACATATACTCAAATGACAATCTCATTAGCAGCACACACTTGACACAATAATCCTTGATAAAAGGGCTTAATACCAACGAAGCCCTTTTATCAGGGATTTCTACCTGTTGCACCTTATACTAGCAACCATAAATTGTTGATTGTCGACAGGCTCCTCTCCTAATACATAGCCTTCGTTTCCTTAATACTTAATGACCACCTGCTAGCCATAAAATTGGTTATTCCCCATTGTGGCCAATGTGCCAACCATCGCAACCCTTTCATCATCGATTCCCGATGTGACATCATCACCTGCACGTGTTTTCTTCTGAGTGGTGACACATGTCACCTAAATATGGTGCATTAGGCTACTGAAAAACACCAAAAATGCATGCCACGTGTCCCTCTATACCACCACGTCATGCTAACATCAACAACCACTTGTCATTATTGGAACTAATCAGATCCTACCATGTGTCCACATTGGTACTCATCTGTGAATGCCATCTATCCTTATCAGACCCAAACAGATGCCTCTATGTTTTCTTCTTAGAGGAGGGATAAAGGGGTCTTGTGTACCTTTGTTTTGCATCGAATTCCTTTTTAAATTTGTCTTTTGCTCTCCCAG
The DNA here is from genome assembly GCA_000404065.3 of Pinus taeda. Taxonomy (NCBI): domain Eukaryota; kingdom Viridiplantae; phylum Streptophyta; class Pinopsida; order Pinales; family Pinaceae; genus Pinus; species Pinus taeda. Next base: position 183,079 of record APFE030842806.1, on the reverse strand, counting down.
CGATTTAACAAAGTATGAACAACCCCATGTTATTTAACTCAATCGGAAAATTTCCTTAGCTATTGCACCGCACCCTGGAGTCCTTTGATTCTTGATATTACAAGACCTTCAACATGCGAGATCTCAAGTCTCCAATCGGCGAATTCCTTATTTGTTTGTGCCACATCTTCGTGTCCTTCGATTGTCAATATGCTGGGACCTTCAGCATTCGATATCTCTAATCATTGATTGGTGATTTCAAATCGTTGTGCGTTGCTGCTTAGAATATCTAAATCTTGATGTGAAATATGCTGAGACCTCTGATTGAACATGTGTTAGAAGGACACCAAACCATTTGTCTTTGTCTTCTGGTTTAGAGAGAGAGAACTTCAAATAGTTGTAACGTTTGATCCAGAAGTCCACTTAGGGACTTGTACATATCACTTGAAATATTATTCTAAAAACTATCAAATGGAGGGTGTCTGATTGAATTTTGAGCCTATATTCTACCTCAAGGAGGGCTCCAAACTCTATGCACAATTGGAATCACAACCAACAAGCCATGAAGCCTAATCATCAGGTTGAGCCTTATTTGAGATAAATGTAAACACTTTCATATCTAGCCACCTAAATACCATCAAATTTCCAACAATATCCCTCTTTAGCATTGATCAAAACACTATTGAATCCCTATTTTCCTTGCAATCATCTACATTGATGCCAATCTTCTCCCCCTTTGACATCGGTGGTAAAGAAAACTTCATTTTCACTCCCCCTGAATCAATGCAACTTACCCGGATGAATTCCACTTGCTGAGTAGCTACCACCACCTATCAAAATGAAGTCATTTGGACAAAGGAGTTACATATCCTATCTACTTCCTTAGATACTCAAATGGTTCCCTTTCTAGTGGCTTGGTAAATATATCTACCAGTTTCAATTTGGTGGGTACATATAAAAGTTTAGCAATTTTGGTTGCAAATTTTTCCCTCAAGAAATTATACTTGATAGGAATATGTTTGGTTTTTTAATGCATGGCTAGATATTTTGAGATGTTGATTGCACTAGTGTTGTCACACATTATTTGAATGGGATTAGACAACTCTACATATATATCCCTATAGGTTTGCTTCATCCATAGAATCTGTGTACAGCACGTAGTAGAAATAATATATTTTTATTTAGCCATTAACAGAGAGATAGAGACTTGTTCCTTATTGACCCATGATACCATGCATTCATCCAAAAAGAAGGTTGCACTAGATGTACTATTCCTATAATCAATACTTCAACCCTAGGCCTTTAGATTGAAGTCTTTACTCCTGGAATACCATAGTCCATACTCTGTTGTACCTTGAAGATATTTGAAGATCCTCTTAACATCAACCACCTTAATTTCTCGTGGAAAATCTTTAAATATTGCCACAATTACCACTTCTTGCATGATATCTAGCCTTGAAGCTATAAGATATAGTAAGGTTCCTATCATCAACCTGTATTCAGTCTGAATTACCTGCAGCGTTGCATATTCTTTGCACAATTTATAGGTTGTAGCCATGGGCGCATGGACAGGTTTGTAATCCTCCATTCCAAATTTCTTTAGAGTTTCCTTCAAATATTTTGATTGGGATATGAAAACTCCTCACAGAGACTGAGTAATTTGCAGACCCAAGAGGAAGGAAAACTCACCAATCATGAACATTTCAAACAATTATTTCATACAATTTGCAATGTGCTGCCCCAACTGCTCCACATTGCTACCGAAAATTATGTTATCCACATACACAAGCACCATCAGTAGATGATCATATTCAGGTTTTACATAAAGATTGACATGAACTGAGCCTTTTTTAAACCCTTGTTGTCGGGTATAATTAACCAACCTCTCATACTAAGTTTTAGGGGCATGTTCCAAGCCATACAGGGCCTTTTTCAATTTGATTATGAGCCCTTCATCGGAGGAGAGAAGAAAACCTTCAGGATACTATGTAAACCTCTTCTTGTAAATCTCCATTGAGAAAGTTAGGCTTCATGCTCATCTGATATACTTTGATGTTATTATGAATGGAAAGAGCAAGAAATATTCTTATGGATTCGAGTTGAGCTACTGATACAAAGTTTTTGCCAAAGTCTACTACTTCTATTTGGTCATACCCTTTGCACACCAACTGAGCTTTGTTCCTGATTACTTGACCCTTTTCATTCAGTTTTCTCTTGAAAACCCACTTAGTTCCAATAACATTTTTCTCTTTTGGCCTTGGAAAAATCTCCCACATGTCATTTTTTCAATCTAGTATAACTCTTCATTCATGGCTTATCTTCACTTTCTTGATAGAAGTTCTTGGGTTCTATTTGTGACACTAGAGCCATATTTTCATAATTTGTACTTCCCACAATTTCCCCTCTAGTTTGGACACCCTATCCTTGATTTCCAAGAATATAACCCTTAGGGTGTTCCTTCTATACATACCTAAAAGGCTTTTCTGGCCTTGAAGACATGTCTTCTTGTTTTTCGGATTATTAGTGTCTTGTCGAATGACTAACCTTCTAGGTTTGGCAGCTACCCTAGAAACAATAGTTTAAAGAAATTCAATGGATTTTCCTACGTGTAACAAATAAGAGAAAGATAGTGGAACCAACCTGGAACTTCCGCTTAATCCCTTGCTTGATCTCTCTCTCCTTTGCCAGATCCTAGACCTCCTCCCTGTACTTAATACACTTGGAGAGTACCTGCACAAGTACAACAACAAAGAATTGTCAAAGCATCATGATCTATTACAACATAAACATTACAAAATCATATATATAATGAACAAATTATAGCATTCACAATTGCACAATCATATGGGAGAAAACTTGAAGAATTTTATTAATAGAAAGGACAATTACAACTCAGTTGTCTGATTGTTAGGGTCCCACCCTAACCCCCTTATCTATGTAATGGGACCACGTCATAGTCAAGAGTAAATAAAGCCCATATTAATAATTGTAAGTGGTTAATCCACAATTAATAAAGGAACCACAGTTAGTTGCAAATGGGTCGTAGTATTAGATAGATGGTATTAGTAATAAGCAGTATTGGCCCATGGTATTACACGTAGGAGTCATATATAAAGGATAGAAACTCCCTGTGAGGAGCATCGTGTCTTATTTCTGTAATCGAGCTCTGCTCTATTGGAGGTTGCCCCCTCGAAGAGGCAAGTGAACATTACTCTCTGAATAATAAAATCATTGCCATTCTGTGTTCTCGGTCTCTTTTCTTCGCATATTCTGTATTTGGGTATCATTTGCAGGTTAAAAGCATAACAAGTGGTATCAGAGCACTTTCTTGGGCACAAAAGTGGAGAATTTTTTTTTACTTTTTGTAGGATTTCAAGGGCGGCGAGTTTGCAGATCGGATTTGTACATTTTGGTTCAAGATCTACAAAATCTGATTGCAGATCTGTATTCTTTGTGAAAAAATAGCCGATTTCAAAAAAAAATAAAATCGGTCAAATCGGAGTCCGGATGAAGAGAAGTATTCTTGTATGAATAGGCATATGGCTTGTGGAGTGTTCTCCTTCCTTAAGGAGTGAATGTATGGCGTTTCCCTACCATAAGGGTTTGATAATAAAGAAGAATTTCTATCTATTTATATCTTGTTATTCTTGAGTTATTTTTATTATCATAATATTCTTGGGTGGGATCTCCATTTAGTAGATTTTTTTTTTTTTGGCTCAAGACGTGTTTCGGCGTCTTTAAGCCATGGGATATGTCATTGAGCACATAAATCTGCGGATTTGGGGAGGCATGCACACAGGAAATACAAGAGGTGGTCACATCTGTTGGACTCCCTTGTAACCCTTGTGGGTACCCCTTCGAGTAGTAGTGCATTAGACAGAACCGCGCATGGACTGTCTTCCACGTACCCTCTGGGTATATCGGAAGCCCCATAGGCTCCCTAAAAACCTCGCCATAGATAAACCAGCGATCGTCTTGCAGCTACAGTACACCGAGAACAGCACTCGGGGAGATTACTCGCCCGTACGATAGGGTAGTCGGGTGGTACGACTAAGGGTACGGTCGGCCCTCCTTAGTTAGAGCCCTGAAACATTGGGCCGAGTACTACTGCCAGACCCTTATGTATATTGCGATCTGTAACACCTAACACTCCTCAAGACCCTAGTTCCTATTTTAATCATCATCTCTTCCAGATCCGCTTGAGCAAAGGAGTGCAGCAGCAGCAGACATCGGTCCCAACCAGCCAGTTCCGATCTATTAGATCTGCAAAAGCAGTCAGTTCAGCTGTCCAGCACTACCTGAGCCGCAATTCAGATCTCTCAGATCTACCAGACCAGAAGCGTTGTGCAGGGTTTCTATACCAGGGTATAATTGTCGCAGGACTTTTGGCCGCATTGACATTTTGAGGATTTGGCGACTGCAGTATTTTGATCAAGGAGTAAAAAAAAAAAAAAAAGGGTCTGAGATCTTCCGGGACGCTTATTGGTGATATAGCCCATTAAAATCAGGACGACGAGCTGAGCATGGTGGTACCATTCAATTAATTGGGTAAATTGTTTTTTGGCCGTCCCAATTTTTCATCAGGTCAGTGTATGGTAGCAACTAGAGCTCAAGCGATGGCCAATGAAAGGATAGACAAACTGGAAGAAATTGTGAACCAAATGCAAACTCAGCTTAACAGACTAGATCTAGATAGCATGAACACAACGCTTAAAGGAGTAAGTCTCCAGCTAGAGAAATTGCAGGGAAAAGGCAAGGAGGATTTTATGTCAAACGATAAGTAGCAAGCCCACGAGGAGGGGTATAATGGCCATGAAGGCATTTACAGTGAATCTAGCCATTCTCCTCACGTCTAGCGCACCCATCCACCACCCAGTCAGCGACCTGCTAAGTTGGATATGCATAAATTTGACGGTTCTCACGTAGTAGCATGGCTAGCACAAATGGACCAGTATTTCAAATTGAATCATATCCTAGATGATGCAACTAAGCTTATGTTGGGGACAATGTACTTCGACAATGAACGGTGGCAATGGTGGGAATGGCATCAGCGTTGCAATGGATATTTTAGAACTTGGACCCAATTTACCAAAGCTCTTCGAGATCGCTTTGAATAAGAAGCCTCTTATTTGGGTCGTCTCACTAAGCTCAGAGAGACTGGTACAGTAGAGGAATATATTAATGCTTTTGAAAGCTTAGCTTTCCGCACTAAGGGTCTCATAGATGAGTTCTACATGGAATGTTTTATCAGTGGTCTTAAAGAAGCCATCAGAGCTCAAGCTCTACTTCACCACCCTCCCACGTGGATGGAGGCTTGCCAGGTAGTTCATAAGGTGGAACATGCATTAGCAGCCCAATACAGTCGCCCAAATTTCCCCACTAAAGGTCGTCTCCCACAGGCGCAGCACACGACTCAAACACTTAAGGTCCAAAAGGTGTCCCCTGCAGAAATGGACGAAAGAAGGAAGCAAGGAATATGTTACTACTGTGATGAAAAATACTCCCCAGGTCATAAATGTAAGGAACTCAAATTCTTTCAAATAGATGCCACTAACTACAACTCAACAAAGGAAGATCCTCCACTTGAGGAACATGAGCCGCTAGAGGATGATAACCAACAGGACAATGTCTCTGACGAACCAGTTATTTTGTTGCATGCCTTGGCAGGGATTTCTTCCCCTCAAACGCTCAAAATCAGAGGGTTTATTAAACATCTCCCAGTAGTAGTTTTGATTGATAGTGGAAGTACACATAATTTCATCCATCAAAAAGTCGCAGAAACAGTGCATTGCTTTGTATGAGTAGTTTCTAATTTCCAAGTTCAAATTGCAGATGGAGGCACAATGAAATGTGAAGGCCGTTGTGAAAATGTCAAACTTCAAATGGGGGATTATCAGTTGAAAACCCACATGTTTGCCATAAACATGGGGGGTTGTGACATTGTCCTCGGCGCTGACTGGCTCCACACTCTTGGGCCAATCGCAATGGATTTCCACGAGTTGTATATGAGTTTTAAGCAGAACAACCACACACATACCCTCTGAGGACTCCAGGCGGGATACCCCTCTATCATAAGCTCGCATAGGATGGAAAAATTGTTAAAAAAGGGCAATGATGGAGTGGTAGCTCAATTTAATGCCATCCAGGGAGTCGAAACCAAGCAGCCACCACTTTATCTTGAGATGCAACAGATTTTAAACAACCATCTGCCGGTCTTTGACAAGCCTCAAGGGCTTCCACCCTCACAAGGGGAACATGATCATAGCATCACCTTGGTTCCAGGGGCCCAACCCCCAAATGTGCACCCATACAGATATCCGTTCACCCGAAAGAACGAAATAGAAAAAATCATCAAGGAACTTTTGGAAGCAGGGGTCATTCGTCCCAGCGTCAGTCCTTATTCATCTCCAGTGGTTATGGTGCTCAAAAAAGATGGGGAGTGGCAGATGTGTCCTGACTTCAAGGCCCTCAATAAGCTGACCGTCAAAGATACATTTCCCATCCCGGTGTTTGATGATTTGCTGGATGAACTCAATGGGGCTCAATTTTTCACGAAGTTAGATCTTCCCTCAGGTTACCACCAGATCCGCATGAAGGAAGTCGACATACCCAAGACTGCTTTTAGAACTCATGAAGGCCACTATGAATTCCTGGTCATGCCATTTGGTCTTTTTAATGCCCCCTCTACTTTTCAGAGCCTTATGAACCACATTCTCAAACCATATCTCAGGAAATTTGTCCTTGTCTTCCTCGATGACATCCTCATCTATAGTTGCACTTGGGCAGCACTTCTTCAGCATGTAGATCTACTCTTGCAACTGCTCCACAAGCAGAAATTATTCGTGAAGATGTCCAAGTGTTCATTTGGCATGGCAGAGGTAGAGTATTTGGGCCACATTGTGGGGCGTGAGGGTGTCAAGGTGGATCCCAAAAAGATCCAAGCAATGCCGGAATGGCCTCAACCTAAGACCTTGAAGAGCTTACAAGGATTTTTGGGTCTCACAGGCTATTATCATAAATTTGTCTGCAACTATGGTCGCATAGCGAAGCCCCTCACCCAACTCCTAAAGAAAAATTATTTCTTCTGGAATGAGGAAGCACAACAGGCCTTTACAGCTCTAAAAAATCCCATTTGTTCCACTCCAGTTTTAGCACTACCCGACTTCACCAAATCTTTCGTCATTGAATGTGATGCTTCAGGGACAGGTATTGGGGCAGTTTTAATTCAGGAAGGGAGACCGTTGGCCTTCACAAGCCAGCAACTCAGTGGGAAGAATCAGGGCCAATCTACATACGAGAAGGAAATGATGGCCATCTTACATGCAGTCGACACCTGGCGACCTTATTTATTGGGGCGACATTTCCAAATCCGCACAGATCATCACAGTCTTAAATATTTTTTTGGAGCAACGCCTATCCTCCCCACAACAAAATAAATGGCTAGCCAAAATGCTGGGATATGATTATGAGATCATATACAAGAAAGGGAAAGACAATAGTGTAGCAGATGCATTATCTAGCCAATTTGAGGAGGAAAGTACCCTGCTAGCTATTTCCCTCCCCATTCTAGAATGGATTGAAGAAGCCGCAGGGAATGGTTTTCACACCCCGAGCTCTCCCAACTCATTTCTCAATTACAGGCCGATCCAAATTCCACCAAGGGCTACTCGTGGCAGGATGATATTCTTCGCTACAAGAACAGAGTCATAATATCACCAATATCCACCTTCAAAAGTCGCATTTTGGCAGAGATGCACTCATCTCCCATTCCAGGACATTCGGGCTTTCAGAAGACGTATGCTCGCACCAGAAGATCATTTTTCTGGATAGGCATGAAGAAGGACATCCTTACCTTCGTAACCGAATGCGAGGTCTGTCAACGTCACAAAGGGGAAACAGTCAACACACCAGGCACCTTACAACCATTGCCCATTCTGGCATCCATTTGGACAGAAGTTTCTATGGATTTCATTACAGGTCTTACAAAGTCAGGGAACAAGTCAGTCATCATGGTGGTTGTGGACCGATTGTCGAAGTATGCTCATTTCTGCACTCTCCCCCACCCATTTACACCCACCTTGGTTGCTCAAACTTTCATGAATCAGATCTTCAAATTGCATGGCATGCCCATTTCTATTGTGTCCGAACGCGACCCGATCTTCACCAGCAATTTTTTGCAGGAACTCTTCAGAATACAAGGCACTCAACTAAAACTCAGTACTTCCTACCATCCGCAAACAGATGGTCAAACTGAAGCAGTCAACAAATGTCTAGAAACCTACCTTAGGTGTTTTACTTCAGAAAAAAAACACCTTTGGGTACAGTGGCTACCTCTGGCAGAATGGTGGTATAACACCAACTATCATGCCACCACCAAAATGACTCCCTATGAAGCAGTATATGGTCAACTCCCGCCTTCACCTACTACATATCTCAAGGGCTGCTCAAAAGTCTAAGCAGTGGATTAACTCCTACAACACCACGCAACTATGCTCGCCCATCTTCGAGAGAATCTTCATCAAGCTCAGAACCGCATGAAGAAGCAGGTAGACCAGCATCGCTCAGAGCGCCAATTTCAAGAAGGGGGTCAGGTCTTTTTACGTCTCCAACCATATAAGCAAACATCACTAAAAGACAAGGGATGTGAGAAACTCTCTCCCAAATTCTACGGACCATATTGAGTACTTCAATGCATTGGAGAAGTGGCTTACAAGTTGGCTTTGCCACCTACTGCAAAAATCCATCCAATTTTTCATGTCTCATGCCTCAAGAAAGTGATTGGGAACAATTGGAGAATTTAGACTAGTCTACTGGAATTGGACGAAGAAGGATCCATCTGGCTTCAACCGGAACAGGTCCTCGACACACGAGTCAAGCAACTGCACGACCGCATTATTAAGGAAGTCCTAGTCAAATGGAAAGACACCTCTCTAGAAGATGCAACTTGGGAGCCAGCCACTATTCTGCAGCAGTTTCCGCAGCTTCAGCCTTGAGGACAAGGCTAGTCTTAAGGGGGTGGGCATGTTAGGGTCCCACCCTAACCCCTTTATCTATGTAATGGGACCACGTCATAGTCAAGAGTAAATAAAGCCCATATTAATAATTGTAAGTGGTTAATCCGCAATTAATAAAGGAACCACGGTTAGTTGCAAATGGGTTGTAGTATTAGATAGATGGTATTAGTAATAAGCGGTATTGGCCCGTGGTATTACATGTAGGAGTCATATATAAAGGATAGAAACTCCCTGCGAGGAGCATCGTGTCCTATTTTTGTAATCGAGCTCTGCTCTATTGGAGGTTGTCCCCTCGAAGAGGCAAGTGAAAATTACTCTATGAATAATAAAATCATTGCCATTCTGTGTTCTCAGTCTCTTTTCTTCACATATTTTGTATTTGGGTATCATTTGCAGGTTAAGAGCATAACATTGATCCAGTGCTATTGTCCCAGCTTCAATCCTTTTTCACCTCATGAAATAGCAAGATCACACCAACAAGAATACAATGCTCTCTCCTCAATTACAAACTATCAACACTTACTTGCAATTCACAAAATTCCAGCCTTTTAATCTCTTGGATTAGAGATCCATTGATATATATTTGCAAGGGTGTGAGTGATCCATGGGGTTAAATTAGTGTCATTGCACTTGTTACAATTGGTTCCACAAGAGAGGGGATTGGAGATGGTTTCCTAGTTCCCTTGTTCATCCTTGGGCGAATTTAGAGAGGCAAGTGGCACAGGAGAAGTCTCTAGAAGATTCCATGAGAAACCAACTAACAAAATGTCCCAGAAATTTGTCCATCCTCACCCATCCCACCCTATAGAAGGCCTAAACAATATGCATTGCATCCTGATAGTCTAGCAATCAGTATACATTTCACTTTGATAGTGTAGTAGTCAGTATGGTTCAATTTAGGCATTTTATGGATTATTTCTCAGATGGAACTTTGGGGAATGATGTATTCAGATTACTATGTTCCTTTAGGGTATGAAACAGCTCTTTTAGGGGTTGATGATCCCTAATACATCGAGATATGAGTTTGGGGTTGATGTGCCCAAATATGTCTATAATAGTTGCCCCTTAAAGCATGAGGTCATAAAAATTCATGTCGAGTGAAATGCTTTATCATGAGGATCTGAAATTTCAAAATAGAAGGTGACCTGCATAAGTTACAATACAATACATGATAATATATGATTTTTCATAAACTAGCTGAGGGAGGTATTCCCATGCTGAGCTTTATAAATTTCAGTTCATGTACATAGATTAGATAGTCGTATGAAGATACAGACTCATGATTCTACAGATATAGAGTCGCAATCCATGATTAGGATGACCATCTGTGTAGAGCCTTTGTACATTTGATGTTTTTATATTCCTGAATATATCGCGGCCCGAATGGATGAAACTAGATCTAGGGTCTTCAAACTCATTCAATCTTCACTCAATGTACAATCAATCCATGTGAAGAGATGTTCTGAAGTCGAACATGGAAAGACATCACCTGATTACCAGCCAATGATGTGAGTTGTTAATAGATGTGAGAGGGATCATCGATAATGAAAATGATCCTCAAGATACTACAATACATTTCACATGGTGTGAATACATGATCCGATGTCAAACACCATGCAAAATCTTTCAGTCGAAGGCCATTCATGTCAACCTGTCGTCGGAAGTGCGAAACTTACCATTGATGAAAACAAGCTTCAAAGCACTGAAAGGGTTGTTTCTAAGTCAACTTCTTGGATAATGAGCTGATGTCAAGAAGAAGCGACTCTTTGTAGGAGGGCCTTGAAGTATCCCATATCTACGATACGAAACGAAGCAAATGATTTCTGGAGGTGAAAATGAACTGACGACACAAGGTTCATGAATGGTGGTCATGAAAAATGAAAGTTGGAGGTATTGCAGTGTATGAGACATTTACTAGATGGTGAGTTCTCAACTGAATGACTTCTCTTGAACATGTTAGCAACACTGAGATGAATTGGTAGCATTAACCCCAAAAGATGGATGGCATGAAAGACCAATGGTATGATGACTGGTGAATGGAATAACCCAACCCAACTCAATCATGGAGATGAAGTGAAAGTGTCATGTTCAAGAGCAACTTGCTACCATAAATTCTTCAAGTTTTTCCCCTTTTTCCCCAGTCGTTGCTAACCAGTACCTCTTTATTTTTGTCAAGCTTGAGGATGATAACATATGCTTCTTCTATAATTCACCCTTTGGGAAAACCTGTCACTATTTGAGGCTTTAACGAGTCCAATGATAGTGAAACTCGGGCTTGTCAAGATGGACAAGTTTAATGCTATTAATTTAATGAGTTTAAAGATAATGATAACTCGATCCTTTTCATGTTTAGAGAGTTTTAAAAGGGATGAAAAGAAAACTCTATAATTTTTTTTCGTAAAATAATCCCTCAGGTCTGAAAAAGGATAAAATAATACAATAGGGATGACGTTTCCAGTACTTTAATGAGCTGGAAAAGGTAAGTGCTTGACAATCTTTTCTTATTTAGAGATTCTGGAAAGAGTTTAAAGATGACTCCATTTTGAGGAATGAGTGGTGTCTAAGGTAGAAACTAGTTCTAGTGATGTTGGAACTTCTCAAAACATGTTGATTTATGTGAAGAGGCTGGCTAATAAGACCACTCATTGCAACTATTCCTCAAAAAGGGTAAACAACCAAGTGAAAGCATATGATCGGCCAATGGGATGGTGGTGATGGGATGAAAACAACCAAGGCTCATCTAATGAAAGAGGCTGATAGAATGGCAATCACAAGGGTTAAAAATTGAAAATGGGTTAATTTTTAGATAAGCTTGAACCATAGGGAATTATGCTTGGATTCAGTTTCATGTTTACACAATCTTGAAATGAAAAACTATGCTTGGATTCAATTTCAATTGTACACAAGTTAGAAATGAAAAAACTATGCTTAAAAATGCTTAGCATGCCCCTAGCATGATGAAAGGGAGAGTCTCCTGTAACTAGATGGAGGTCACTATGATGAAGTAGGATGGTTATCCAACACCTTTTTGGCCTTGTCCAGATAGACAAAGGTGGAAGGCGTGATTTCCTTCACATAACATATAGGGAAACTTAACTTTACCACTAGGTGCATGCCCCTCAAGCTTCATTACATTCACCTAAGTAGACTACTCATGGCTATTAAGTGGATGGAATGAAGGTTCTTTTACGAGATCAAGTGAAAGAATCAGCTGGGATTTTACGAGATCTAATTAGAGACTCGACTTGGAACTTGGGACCTTCTTTCATTTTTAAATGAGCTCGGTACAATAAAAGGAACTCTGCTCAAATTCCTTGTTTCATTTTTTAACGAGCTTGACATAAGACAAGGAATCATTCTCATGGACGTGTTTCATTTTCGAATGAGGTTGACATAGTAAAGGAATTATCCTCATAGACCCTTGTTTTATTTTTTAATGAGGCTGACACAAGAAAACAAACTATCCTTATATTCCTTGATGACAATTGTGAAGGAGAGATTGGTTCTAATGCCCACGGTACATGATGTACAACATCACTGAATTGATCGTCAGTTGATGTAGGTATGGAACAGGTTGCCACATAATTAACCCATGGCGTTGATGATACCATTGGTATAAATGGACGATTTAGGGACGATGGTTGACTAGGAGCTATATTTGGACTAGGAAATGAAAGCTTGTCAACAGTGACAATTTTGCCTTCATGTGGGAAACACGTCACTTGAAAGAGTGTGGAAACAATAGCTCCCATGCCATAAACATAGTCGTGCCTAAGAATCAAATTGTAATCTAATGGGCTTGGGACTACCATCATGTTTAGATAAATGTTTTCCCTCCCAAAGTAATAGGTAACCAAGGAAGGATCCTTAATGGTCGACTGGTTCGTCTGTCAAAGCCCAAAAGATTCTGTGTAACAGGCTCAAGCGGTGGTGAGCCAAGCACTTTCCAAGCATTTGAGGAAAGGATACTCATTGATGCACCTTCATCTATAATAGTTCCAAATACAATCATTTTACAAACTGGTACCATGATCTAGAAAGGCACATAAGAAGGAAGGTGGAATCCTACCAGAGTATTCCAATTAAAGGAAGTGACTAGACTACTTGGAGGGGGTACCATAGAAATGGGAGAATTTTCCTTACGTCTTGATGGAATAGGTGGATTGCCTCCAAGCGCATTTGAACCAGAGGTAACAAAAATAACTTGACTGGTATGATTTTCACTCTCTTCAGGAAAAGTACAACTAGCTGAAGATGAAATTGGGTCAACCGTTACCTTGACCTGTTTATTTGGATCGGGTATAGACTCATAGGATTCACTTTCAAAGAGAGTGGTTTCGACGGATGGTTCATTTTGGTCAGTCAGTTGATCAACTAGTGCAAGGATTTAGGGAGAGTTTCCTATATCTAGATAGGGACAAAGGTAAATGGGATGACTCCCTTTACATAACCTACATGGAAACTTAACTTTTCCTTTCTTGCCATGAACTTTACTATCACTAGTTGATGGTGTGTCACCAACATGATCTCCATAACTTAATGACACAGGATGATGTGAGTGACAGGACCATTCTTCAAAGATCCGAGGAATATCTGAAGAATATGAACTCCCGCACAAAATTTGCATGGATATCGAAATTTGTGTGGCTTAACGAATGGTTTCTCATCAGCAGTTACATTCAGAGAAATGGTTTCTTGGTTGTCCCTCTATTGAATTTTCTTCTTCTTCTTATTTTTCTTCGCTTTCTTCTTCTTCTTAGCCACCTGGTTACTAGTACCAATACTTTCACCAAGCGAAGAGGAAGAGGGGGAGGGAGAAACAAATGAGGAAGAAGGCAAAGGGTCACCTTTCGGATCAACTAGAGTTTGATTCTGTACAGTTGGAGGTGTACTCGATTGCAGAGAAATCATGACATTTTGAACGAACGAGGTTGAAAACAAACATACTGGAAAGCCAATGGTAAATCCCAAAAGGGACAACATAGCCATATAAGGAGCACCAATATTTCCGAAAGAAGGAAAAGGACTAGGATTCCCATCAAAAAGACTTTCTTGATCGGTGGACTTCGGATTTGTCGCCATATGTTTCAACCTAAGATCAACTAAGGAATAGGGATGTTATTTGTGGTCAATTAATTTTAACAACACTTGGATGAAAATTTGCTTTTTTAGTTTTAAAGAGTCGAGAAAAATCTAAAGATGACTCTAGTCATGTTCAATTTTTAATGAGCCTAAAAGGACAAGTGCTCAGATGAACCTTTTCTTTTAAGGAGTTGAAAAGGAATGAAGGTGACTACTTTAGAGAATCTTGACGAAAAGGTTTACTAAGCCAATCGCAAAACTGCAATATACACCTTGGTGATAAATTAAAGCGAAATTACCAAGAACTTATGTATGGCAGTCAATCTTCTCGAATACTATGTTCGGTCCATTACGATCAATAAGGCAGCAGACTCAGTTTCCTATGGATAAAGAATTTAAGCCTATTGCGGTATCCTGATATATACATGATGGTACAGGGAGCACAAGTCCATGCTAGCACTTGTCGTATCAAAGAGGAGGAATCACCCAGCCTTCAATAAAAATGATAGCCACTAGTTTTAACAACACCAGAACATGTCTCTGGCCTAGACCTCTAGATATGTTGCGTTAAATTCCAAAGCATTGTTATGCTCATTAAGGTTCATTTTAAAGTTGATCTTTCTTAGATTTTTCCTTTCAATGGTTCATTGCATAATGATGATCTGAAATTCGTAAGAGGCAATCTACAATGATAAACAATCTTTTGTTTATTTGAACAATGAAAATCCTATCTACTAGGGAAAGAAGATAAAAGTTCTTTGAAGCAAAGAGAAAAGAGCGCACACTAGTGCATTTCCCTAAATCATCTTTTTACACACAAGTCAAAAAATTCTAAATGCAAATGCATGTATTTCTTTTCACTTTCCTTAATGTGAGTGATGCAAAAAGGAAAAGTAAAAGAAACAAATATCTAAAATAGTGCACTCAAAATACATTTTCAACAATTTTTTCTTTAAAAAGAGAAAGGAAGACTCAAAACGCCACTTCGAATTTTGAATAAAAATGCTTTCGAAACTTTGAATGAAAACAAATAAAATCAAATGCATTAATAAATTTTTAATTGAATATCAAAGGAAGGAAGAATTTGCGACACTTCTCTTTTCAACAAAAAATGACAATTACCACACATTTTGTACCAAAGCGACAAATCGACTAAAAGAAATTTTCGACAAAGGATTGTAAATGAGGAACAAATACACAAAAATATTCACTAATCCTAATGTAATTGAGGCTGATCTAAGTGATGAAATTAGGCTTCAGTGGAGAATCATTGTTCATATCAAGTAAAACAACCAAACAAAACCAAAAACAAATAAAAAACCCTCAAGTCCTACATGGGAACAAGGAGTTCAGTCAATCATTGTACATGGGCTTCCCAAAAATAATATGCATTGCATTTTTCACACTTGGGAGGTAGGATGCATACTGGAACATAGTGGAAGACAGTGCGATGGTCAAGAGAGTGCAACTGAATGAAGTTTTGGCCCAAATGTGGAGTAGTTTTCAATGAAATCAAGCTTGGTTTTGATGAACAATGATGAGAAAAGTATGATGGAATGTCTTAAGAGGTTACTTAGCTACCAAAAGGGAATCTAGATGTGCTTTCCAGTCAAATTTTTAATTCATAAACTAAACCAGAGATTGACTGAAGCAACATTCATCTACTATGCAATTACAGAGCAAGAGCAGCTTGAAAGCTACCTAGCTAGCTTCAGACTCTAGCTATAGTTTATAGAATTGAACATAAAACAAACAATAAAAACAAACAAACATCCGTTCATTCCCCAGCAGAGTCACAAATTTGTTTCTGGGAAAATTAGTGTCTTGTCGAATGACTAACCCTCTAGGTTTGGCAGCTACCCTAGAAACAATAGTTTAAAGAAATTTAATGATTTTTCCTACGTGTAATAGATAAGAGAAAGATAGTGGAACCAACTTGGAACTTTTGCTTAATCCCTTGCTTGATATCTCTCTCGTTTGGTAGATCCTACAACTCCTCCCTGTACTTAATATGCTTGGAGAGTACCTGCACAAGTACAGTAACAAAGAACTGCCAAAGCATTGTGATCTATTACAACATAAACATTACAGAATCAGATATATAATGAACAAATGATAGCATTCACAATTGCACAATCATATGGGAGAAAACTTGAATAGCTTTATTAATAGAAAGAAGAATTACGACCCAGTTGTCTGATCCAGCGCCATCCTCCCAGCTTCAATCCCTCTTCACCTCATGAAATAGCAAGATCACACCAACAAGAATATGATGCTCTCTCCTCAATTACAAACTATCAACACTTACTTACAATTCACAAAATTCCAGCCTTTTGATCGCTTGGATTGGAGATCCATTTATAGATTTTTGCAAGGGTGTGAGTCAATCATGGGGTTTGATTAGTGTCATTCCACTTGTTACAATTGGTTCCACAAGAGAAGGGATTGGAGATGGTTTCCTAGTTCCCTTGTTCATCCTTGGGCGAATTTAGAGAGGCAAGTGGCATAAGGGAAGTCTCTAGAAGATTCGATGAGCAACCAACTAATAAATTGTCCCAGAAATTTGTCCATCCTCACCCATCACACCCTATAGAAGGCCTAAATAGTATACATCACACCTTGACAGTGTAGCAATTAGTATGCATCGCACTTTGACATTGTAGCAGTTAGTATGGTTCAATTTAGGCATTTTCTAGATGATTTCTCAGATGGAACTTTTGGGGAATGTTGTATTCGGATGACTATGTTCCTTTAGGGTTTGAAACAGCTCTTTTAGGGGTTAATGAGCCTTAATACATCGACATATGAGTTGGGGTTGATGTGCCCAAATATGTCTATAACACTGCTTCCTCACCTTCATTGTCTAAATTTGTTTCATTCAAATTGGTGGCCCTCAACTCTGAATGTTCTTCATCATATGAGTTCAAATTACTTTCAAACGGTTCAAGTTATGAGCATACTTCATCAACTACTATGTTAATGTAATCCTCTATCTTCCTTGTCTACTTGTTGTAACATTTGTACCCTTGTCTTTGAAGATAGTATCCAAGTAGTATTCCTTCATCAGCACATTATTCAAACATCCCAAGATTCTTTTAATTTATTTTAATGAAGAAATTTCTCAAAAACACCTTGACGTGTTTAACTAATGTAGGTTTACCCTTCCATAACTCATTGTTATTTTTATCACTATCAAGCTTGAGATGAGTTTTGTTTAACAAGTATATTTTTGCATGAGTTGCTTCTCCCAAATGTTGTGAGACATTCTGCTTCATCTAACATTGCTTTGGCCATTTCCTAGATTGTTCAGTTCTTCCTCTCCACTACCTCATTTTGCTGAGGAGTTATGGAGAGTATGTAGTTCCTCCTAATGCATTACTCTTCAAATAATTTCTTAAACTATCTTGGGGTGAAATTTCCCTCTCTAACTGATCTTAAGTATTTTATCTTCAAATCTTTCTCATTCTCTACCCGAGCCTTAAACTTCTTGAAGTGCTCAAATTATTTTGACTTTCCTTCTAAGATGAGAATCCAAGTAGCCGTGGTGAAATAATTCATGAATATTAGGAAATGCCTCTATCCTTTTGATGTTTTTTCTCTAGTTGGGCCACATATATCTGTGTCGATAAGCTCTAGAGATCTGGATGAGGAGAACTCTTTCAATTTGAAATGAGTCCTAGTCTGCTTGCCAGACTAACATGACTTGTAGATGGTGTTATCAGGCCATGATAATCTAGGTAATTATTTTACTGCACCTATATTTCTTATCTTTATCAAGTTTTCAAAGTTCATGTGCTTGAGTCTCTTACGGCACATCCATGCTTCACTTGTTTTTCACACATAAAAATTGACCCTCAAGTCATCTAACACATAAACTTTATTGTGAGTCCTAATTTCTTTTCCCACTAGTTTTCCATCCTTTATTTGTCGATCTCATAGTATTTAGATCAGAAGGTCACATCATAGCCATTATCACAAATCTGGCTAACACTGAGAAGATTTTTTTTTACGCCTTCCACATACAACAGATTTTGTCCTTCTATCTTTTGATCAAGATTGACCAGTCCTTTTCCCTCAATTCTTGGAGTGTTGTTACCAAAAGTGACATTTCCTCCTCTGTCTTTTTCTTTCGGTGACACAAATTTTATTTTGTCCCCATTCTTGTGTTTGTAACAACCACTATACACATACAATTTTTTTTCTTTATCATGCACTAATAAGGCAAGTCCACATGGCATGCTCTTTTTGGTCTTTACATTCAATCTTCTTTATCCTTTTTGATATGTGTCTGTCTATCATTTTGGGATTTAGAAAGGTATTCAAACTTGCTTCTACACTGACTAGCCTTGTGCCTTAAATTATTACATATAAAGCATTCAAATTCACTTTGTATGGGAGAGAAGAAATTATGATTCCTAAGAGAGGAATATTGAGATTTGGCAGTCTGGTGTGTATTAAATTTGAGATTTTCATCTCTTTCAAATTTGGCACTTCTATAATAAATGGCTTTCTGTCCGCATATATGACACTTGTAGCAGTGAAAATAAAATAAGTAGACATGCTTATTGTTAAAAGAGTTATGAGATTTAGCATAAAAATACCATGGTCAACTGACAATTTGGGTCTTCCTCCATTAATGATATCCTCTTTGTCTAACTGCTCTTTTGTCTTCATGAACTCTTTCATGACGATTCTTCCTATGACCCTGTGGTTCTTCAACTCCTGCAGACCTAAATTTTATCCTATTCTTCCTAATATAATATTATTGTCCCTTAGAGCATCCTAGTCCAGTTCTGATTCCCGAGGGCCTTTGACAACTTTGAATCTGATTTAGTCTTCTATTCCCTTCAACAAATTTCTCATTTAGACCCTTCTTGGCCTTTGATTTCTCAAGATCAGTTCTTAGAGAGACAACCTCTACTTCAAGTCACTGACAGTTTTATTCCCATTCTTTAATCACATCTTGAAGCACCTTTTCATTTCGTTTTGCCTCGTCCAAATCAACTTTCAAAGACAGAAAATCATCTTTGTAGATTTTTGAGGTATTTTCCGTTTTCAACTTGAGCAACTCCTATTTCAGCTGCTTTTTCTCCTCTTCCTGTCTCTCATGATTTACTTTTTCTCCTTTCAGCGAAAAATCTAAACTATCCTTTCTCTTGATATCTTCTTCAAGCTTTTCTTTCTAATGGGAAATATACTCATTATCAAAGTTATTCATTGCTTCTTCTACACACTGCAACTATTCCTTCAACTTCTTATTTTTCTTCCTTGCTTTCTTCACCTCATCAAGGGAATTGATGAGTTCTCCTTCAAGGTCTACCACTCCTTCCTCTTCTTGCTCTTTAGTGTCCATAATACCCTATTTTCTTGGAGTCTGTTTCGAGTCCATAAGAAGATAATTATTTGACTCATTTGCTGATGAGTCCTCATAGTCTGATTTTGATGACGAGATATCCTCTTTGGAATAGAACCCCTTCTTCTTCTATGGTTTCTTATTATGATATGTATGTGACTTATTTCTAAACTTCAGATCTTCTTCTCCTTCATCCTTTTCTTTGTAAGGGAATTTGGAAGGGAAATTTCCAACTCTTCCAATGTCAAAAAGAATAAAGGGAAAATTCCCTTTGTATTTACCTGAGTTGTGTGTCTGTTTTTTGGCTAATTGAGCCAAATCCTTATCAGATTCATTGGTAGAGTATTCTTGATGAATGTTGTGCTCCTTGCCGTTATTGGGTACTCTAAATGTCACTTCCTGCGGTGCATATTTATCCATTCCTACTCTCATCTCATAGGTTGTGAGAGTACCATGTAGTTGATCCATTTTGAGACCCTTTAAGTTAGGAATTTCTTCAATAGTTGAGATCTTGCAATTAAATCTCATGGGTAGATATCTCAATACTTTTTGTATTATCATCCATTCCTTCACTTCTTCACCAAGTCCTCTAATCATGTTAACCACTTCATCAACTCCAAGGAAGTATTATGCTATGCTTACATTCTCAGTCATCTTCAAGCCTTCCAACCTCATTTTGAATGTTTGGAGTTTTTCTTGCTTGACCTTGTCATCTCCTTCATGACACTGCTTAAGCTTCTCCCACATTTCATAAGCACACTTATAGTGCATAAATTTCACAAGTTCTAACTAACTAAGAGAAGCAAGACTCGCGTGCTTGGCTTTACGATTAATCAAATATAATTTCTTATCATTTACATCTATTGGGGGAATATAAGTGACAATGTAATTTACTAGTACTGAGGTATAAACATCTACCCCCAGGTACATAGGAAATGCCTCCATTCTTACTTTCCAAAAGGAATAGTTGGCATCATCAAATATCGGTACCCTACTTGAGTAAACTTCTTGATTCTCTTGCATATTCATAATTCCTTATTGATATACCTTCCATTGTTTAAATTGTTACTAAAGGAACTTGGCTCTAATACCAATTTTTCGAATAAGGAATTGCTTTGGGGGGTGAATCAGTAATTTAAGAAATTGTTAATTTTAATTTCTGACTATGCTTATAGTTCCTTCTTATGTTCTTTCATATGTGAGACAATTCATTCATGAAATATTAAATAAATAAAATTTCATACACATATACTCAAACGAAAATCTCATGACCAACGCACATTTGACACAGTGTTTTCATGTGGAAACCTAGAGTGAAAAACCACCCATTTTGTTGTTTGTTTTGTGATGTAAACCAAGAACCAAGTTAATGACATATATTTTTTTTATGAGCACCCACTCATGGGAGGCACCAAACCCCTATGCTTAGAAAGAACCAACTTTCCAAGAGGCACCAACCCGTGACTGTCACTGTTCTACTATTCTGTACAATTTTTAAACTGAAAGCATAGGCATACAATTTCACAAGTAAAATACCAACTAATGGTTGTCTACATATTCAAGCTCTGCACTCTACTTTATGAAAACTTGTGGCAGAAATCCTCTTGCTTCTAACAACAACACTTCCTTTGTGCTCTACTTTCACTGTCTACGGGCTCTCCACTAACTTCACCTTAGCACTACCTCACTGCTTAGATGCACAACCTCACTGCTTTTCTCCCTCACACACATGCTCAATCTACCCACAAAGCTCAATGTAGGGTCTAAGTTTTTTTCAAGTGTTGCAATTGGCTCGATGTAGTGATTGTCACCATCAAATTTTCCCAAGCATGTAGCCCTGGCATGGTACCCATTCTTTTGTTGTTTCATGCTTTCTCCAGTTTTGTCACTGCATTAAAATCCTAAGAATGGGTGATGATCACTTCTCTATCACACTATTGACTTTCAATGTTGTGTATTTAATTACAACCCCCTTAGACATTTCATAAAGACTCCCCATGCATATTTATGGCTCACAGAGATCTAGCTGTACATCCACATGGAGTCTATCTTCTTCATTTATATTTACAACGTGTGCACAGAAGTCTTCAACCATCAACCTTATTATTCTTCATTAAAGACCACAAATACCAATTCATACATCTTTAATGGATCCCTATGCCATCATATCGGAGCTTTTCATCGTAGTGTTTTGTAGTGGTGTTAACACGAAGGAATAGTCAATTGCAGACCTCTCGTCATGTCTATCCCCTTTTTATTTGACCCTTATGAAACTTCAATCATAGGATTGAGGGAAATGGCCGAGGGCTCAACCTCAAGGCACTAATACATCTAGACCCTCGATGGGGGCTATATTTGCCTTATTATGCCCTTTTCCTTTTGTTTCATGTTTGTTTCAAACACGTGTGCTTAATACCAATGAAGCCCTTTTATTCAAGATTTCTACCTATCGCACCTTATGCCAATGACTATAAATCACCAACTGGAAATTGCTGATAGGCTCCTCATCTAATCCCTATTCTTTGGTTCCTTAATAATTCTTTACCACCTACTATCCCTGAAATTAGCAGTTCCCCATTGTGGAAACCATGCCAACCATCACATCCCTTTGATCACTGATTATCGATGTGACATCATCAATGCCACGTGGTGTCTTCTAAGTAGTGACTCGTGTCACCTAAATATGGCCCATTAGCCCACCTCAAAACACCAAAACTTCTTGCCACATGTCCTTTTGTGCCACCATGTCCTACTGATGTCAGCAATGACTTGGCATTATTGTAATCAATCAGATCCTACCATTTGTCCACATCGGAACTCATTTGTGACTGACATCTCTCCTTATCGGACAAAACTAGATACCTCCAGGTATCCTACTTAGAGGAGAGAGAAAGAGGCCTCGCCTACCCTTATTTTTCATCAAATTCCTTTGTAAATTTCTCTCTGTCTGTCCCCACAATTGAACAAAGGATGCACAGTCTCAACTTATTTAAGTTAATCGATATTTGCTAATTGGTGAATTTCCTTAGCTATTTCACTGAACCTTGGAGTCCTATGATTTTTGATATTCAGGACCTCTCACATGCGATATCAAAAGTCACTAATCGGTGAATTCCTTATTGTTTGCTCCACAGCTTGGAGTCCTCCAATTGTTGCTATGTTGGGACCCTCGACATGTGATATTGCTAATTGTTGATCGGCAATTCACAATCATTGTGTGCTAGTCCTTAGAATCTCCAAATGAAAAAATGCAATATGTTGGGACCTTCGATTGAACATGTATCAGAAGGACACCAGACCATTTTCCTTTGCCTTCTAGTTTTGAGAGACAGAACTTCAACTAGCTCTAACCTTTGATCCAGGAGTCCATTCTAGGACCTCAACATACTACTAGAGATATTATTCTTAGAGCTATCCAATGGAGGGGGTCTGGTTGATATTTGAGCCCACTTTCTACCTCAAGGAGGTCACCAAAGTCTCTTCACTATTGGAATAACAACAACCAAGGCATGAATCCCAATCATTAGGTTGAGCCTTGTTTGACATCAATGCCAACACTTACACATCTAGCCACCTACATGCCATCAAGTATGCAGCAAAACCTATCGCTTATTTTACTTTAGAAAATTCTCTCAATCAACTAATACATATTCAATTAAGAACTATTTGAAAAGATTTAAATTATGAAATGTTTTTCTTCTATTCAAGCTATGTCCAACAAATCCCTCAAAGAACACTTTTATGTAAGATGACCTATAAAAATCCAAATAAAAAATGGGAGTCTCTTTGAGGATGATTCAAGAGTTTGTTGGTCTCCCAAAGACTTCCCTCATGCTTGATCAAAAAAAAACAATTCTTGTACAACATACCAATAAAAAATGATACCATATAGGTTTAGATAAGAATACAATGAATTGAAACTTTTACAAATTTATGTGAAAATAAACTAGAACTTTCAATACCTAAAGCCTACTTCCAAAATCAAATGCTAATAAAAGATACCTTTACACTAGAAAGTCTACAAGGGTATATGGAAAATAAAATAACTCAAGGCATAAATAGAAGAGATTATACCAATACCTCAAAATACACCATGCTCCAAAGGAGTAACACCCATGAATGGACCCCCAAAGCCTTTTCATTGAAACTCTTGAAAATATTACAAAGTAGTAGTGCTTCTGCAAGCACAATAGATAGTAATAAAAGATTCACATAGTGAGATACCATGGCTATATTATATAGAATTTTGGGAGCCAATCGCAAGAAAATGGTTACAATCCCAAAACATATGGGTTACCATCCCAATCCTCCTTGATGCAAATTCTAATTTCCCATGTGGCAACACGATTTCTCCCTTAGAGGCCCACACAATCCCTAATGAGGGAGCTTATATTAGATGAGAGGACATGTCGGAGAGTGATGCTGAGTGGTGGGAGACCAGTCTCCACTTGAATCAAGTAAAATCTAATACAATCTCAAGTCAACTCATGATATCTACTTGAATCTCGATTTAACTTCCTCAAATCGTGGATCTTGTCACTAGAGCCCATTGTCTTCTCCACACAAAATTTAATTTACTTGATTTGTTGCTTATGTGGAATCCACATCACTTCATAATTTAATTTCGACCTTTAGATGAATTTCCACATCATGTGAGCTTGTGCGGATATTTATTTTTCTACATTTACTTAATTAACAAGCTAATTTATTCCCACATTTTTCACTAAACTTAGGAAAAGTAGGTTTGGAGGCTCTATAACTTATTTTTTACCACTTGAAGTGTGTCATAGTTGAAATTTGAGGGTGATAGGTGTAATTTTGGGCACACATACTTAATAAAACTTCTCTATACATCACTTATTACATTTTACATTAAGATTTTATTCAAATTTTCACTCTACATAAATTAAAAAAAAATATTACCCTTAGACCTAATTAAATTCCACGAAATTTTACGAGTGATCTAGTGTGGTAACATAAAATAACTCTAGACACTAAGACTCACCGAATACGTCACCTTAAATCCATACTCTAGCTTTCGGGTTATGCTTGGTGGAAAAAACTCAATTAATTATTAAGTCCCTGTAAGGATATAATAATTAACCAAGTGGAAAAAGCCTCCTAGAGTAAACACACTTGATGAGAAGGTCCAAATTTACCCATGACTATTACATTACTCAACTCATCACTTTTACATCGTCCATGCAGGGCTTGTGGAATCTAAGTACAACAAAAGAAGATGAGAAGAAGAAATAATGTTGAATGACTCGGATGATATAGTGAACTCTAATGGTACATGAAGCCTTTGAGACATCCTTAGCTATGGAGTCCTCAAAAAATATTTGGGTACACTTCAGTGGTAAACACCTCCCAAAGACATGTGAACCCTGTAAGACAAACAATCAGCCTTTTACATAATTCAATGTCGGGAAAGGGAGATTAGATACATCCAAAATATCTATGAATTACCTGGACTCAAATTGAAATAAGCACCCAATATATGCATCTAGTAAGTGAGAAATAAAATGTTGCAACCTTAAATGAAAGTAGATGAAAGAGGTCAAAATACCCACCTCCACTCCCATATTTCACGTACCTTGACCACCACAAAACGACAACTATGCATATAAATATAAAATACCCTCAATTATAAATCCCAATCTCGTTAGTTACATATTGCCATGTCTCTCCTAGGTTGATACAACTTTGAATAAAATGGCACATCTTCCAATGAAACTCTCACTCCCCTTGCGTTAGCTCCCCTCTCACTACTACTGAAATATGGAGAAGATTTCAAGTATTCATATTTAATTTTAAGTATAGAAACATTTGTGGTTCATACTAATTATTAAAATATTAACCATAAATGTTAGGAAAGATTAAACATATTTACATTTTTTAGGGTTTTATATAGTTTGTATAAACTTCGTGTATTTTCTAAAGTATAAAAAATTTATCATATGACATTTGGGTCAACCATTTTACAAAATAAGCAACTTGATCAATATTTTTTGACAAAAAATATTGAAATCTATCCAATGTCTAACATTTAACCCTTAAAATTTTCCTCACTACAATACAGTGATCAACAAAGTGTAACTCACTCTAGTGCTTTGCATTATCTTGAGTTTCTATCCATTATAAATATTGTCATATATTTCTAGGAAACGTTTGTCCAAGCTATACCTTAATTCTTAGTAGCTATTCTTACCTTGTATGGTAATTTAGGTTTTAACATTCCCATATTCTATCTTGAATCAACCATTTTTAGTATGCATGCCATCATGCTTTGCAACCTTTAGACTAGGATTTCTTCCTCAATGCAATCAATAGATATATGAAAGATACATAATATACA
Organism: Pinus taeda; assembly: GCA_000404065.3. Classification (NCBI taxonomy): domain Eukaryota; kingdom Viridiplantae; phylum Streptophyta; class Pinopsida; order Pinales; family Pinaceae; genus Pinus; species Pinus taeda. The sequence continues at coordinate 157,293 of APFE030842806.1, read as the reverse complement.
AAGTTCAATTAAAATGGAATATAATCAACATATTAATCATATGCAAGTAATATATTTTGAAGGTATTTATCTAGAAGTAGATAAAGGTGAATTAGAATCAATCCAATTCATTGTCATTTCATTCTCATAGCACAAAGATTCAAATATTAGACAATATTATTAAAATTCTCTTATTTTTTTAACTTTCTCAAAATGGATCTACTGCTTTTGGTGTTTTCTTCCATTGCATATATTCAAAATAGTTTTCCTTATACTTTCCTCACTCAATAGAGTCACGAGTCTCAATAGCTTCATAGTAATGCTTGAAAATCACAACATTTATAGTATTTCAAGATAGAAAGTTTAGAACCATATAGTTTCATTCTAAATAAAAATAACACTTGCTCATGCGCATGCCCACATATTGAATTCTATATAGAAAATTGATAGTATATAAAATTAAATATATTAATTTTCAAATGTTAATAACCATCATTTAATATTAATTATTTTAGTCTCACAACTATGCTTGGCAAGTTTTTCAAGTTGTACTCATTTACTTGAGCCAACACATCCACTAACCTGTTTTAACGCCACTTTGTAACATGCCACATATCCTTATCCACCAAGGCAAGGATTTTTGGTCTATGTTAATTCAAGAGTAGAAATAATAATAAAATTACTTTTGCAATAAAATACTATCTACAAAATGCCTACATCTTGTTATCACCCAGATGTTTTCCATGGAAGTTATCAAAGAAGGAGTAGTCTGAGGTAACCACAAACCTAATCTTTTAGACTCGGGCTCTAGCGAACCTAATTATAAAGAGGGCTCTCTATTTATATTTTAACTTTGTTTTGCATAAATTTTAGGCTAGTTATTAGTGCTCATGATGTTTTGTTTTGATTGGGTGGTGGAATTAAGAAAACAATTGGGCAGAGCAAGTATTCAAGCCATTGGGCTATGGAGTCAATCAAGAGTGGCTAAACTAGATCTAATCAATCACTAAGGTAAGAGTTCATAGGGTAGGTTAGCACAACAAAAGTAAATCTGTACATTCAAATGGATGAGGTAGTCCTAACTAAGGCAAAGGGCAATGAAGAATCCATAACCGGGATTAAGATGAAGAAAAGAAGGATGATCAGTAGCAGAGGGCAATGAATAATCCTTTACTATGGACCAAAAGGGGGGGTAAACCGTGCAAGTAAGGGAGCAATTAAGAATTCCCATACCAAGACAGTTTAGTAAAAAGCATATAAAAAGTAAACAATTAAAACATAGAGCATTTAAGCTAGTCCTGAGATATCGTACCTTGCTTTCTTTTAAGATTTTGTAAGAGACACATATGAATATTTATAACATGAAGAGAAGACAATATTTAAACATAAAGAGATAATACTTATTTGTTCCAACTATTCACAAGGATCCAGTGAAATGTCATTAGCTTTATTTCATATCCAATAAAACCAGTCTAGTCTTGAGTACAATAGCTCCTTGGCTCAATATAAAATGTCTACAAAAATGTATTTTAATCCACCCTTATTACTTCAAACTATGAAGTATTTATACAAAATATGTCACAAAATATCTCATAAAAAGATGAGAATTATTTTAGGAAACCAAAAATATCTTCAACACGAAGACAGAGACAGATGGAGAACTATTTTCTTGTTGTCTCTTTTATTATGACTGTGTTGGCTGGTGTAATTCGGATTTGGCTCTTTCAGTTGCTTTATAGTTGTGTGTTGGAATCACTTTCTATCTTCTACCTACTGATACTCTTTATCTGTTCTTCTTTGACTCTGTCTTACCTATTTTACTTGGCAGTGTTTTACCATGTAGATTTACTTTAGTAATTTTATAGTAAATCTATCAGTTTTATCCACCATTCACTATCACAGAATTTCATCCTTATCATCTTTCTCTATATCTCGTCAACTTTTGTATACTTAGCAAAATTTGGTCTACTGGTGAACAAATGCTTTACCTCGTGCTCTATGTAAAATAGATTTTCAAGACTATCATATAATACCTTTCTAGTGGGGAAAGATTTTACTCCTGAAGTACTAGCTTGGCTTTTGGCCAGCTTGTTTAGTATTTCAATATAATCATCTTGAGTCATCAGTTCTTCATTTATCACCATAGGACTGGGAAGTCCTTTTTCTCTCAAAATAGAATACTTTGTCATAAAACTATCAATGTCTACTTGGATGCTTTGACACCTTTTCTCCAGATTGAGCATCAGGTTCCTTTTGGTGAGAACCTTCTTTATTTCTATGATAGTTGTTGTTTTGTCGTCTATTTATAGCTCATCAAGTTGGTACCTATTTCTACTGTTCAAAAATGTTATCAACAAGTTGGTTGCTTCAGGCATATCTCCCAATTCTTCCCTTGTCTTGTGAACTACTTTTGTAGCCACTTTTACTAGTTCAGTCTATTCAAAAATAACTTGAATAGAAAGCCAAACATCATTGATGGAACCAATGATGTTGGCCCAAATAATTTCCTTCATATCACCAAGTGGTTCTTGCAATGTTAAGTCCTTTTCAAGGACATTTATTATTTCTCCCATCCTCTGATTTTTCTGAACTTCTTCCTCCTACTATATTTGTGCAAGTTTACAATCAGTTTCCAAACGTGACACTTTTTCTCTAAGTTTCTTAAGCTCAGTAGCATGGATACTCATTTCCTACATGGATTTTACCAATTCAACTATTTTTTTTGTGGAAGTACCTACGCCTGTAGGTGCCTCTGTGCCTATTGATGTACCTGTAACTGGCGAAGCTGTAGCTGGTGGAAGTGTGGGGGCTAAGGTACTAGCCAATGTGGAGGGTACTGCTATAGAGACTATAGGAATTAGAGTCTGATGAGTGGTGGCCAACTCACTCTGCTTAGATTGTATCAAGTTATCTAGCTCTTTCTCTATCTCTTTCAATTTTTCATTCAGCTTTAGGACTAAGTCCATAAGTTGTCCCTCCTTCTAAGTTTCCAGGACTTTAGTTGTCTGAGGATGATGCAGGGGAGGGATCTTGAGATGCCTTTTCATTGCAGCTATGTCATCAATTTTCTTCTTAATAATCTTTTTTGTAGCTTTCACATCTTTGGGATCATGTCCTATTTCTATGACCAGGTCCTCTAAGGACCATATCCTGGTGTCCTCGACCTGTGAAGATGCCTTCTCTAACTAGAATTGTGCTAAGATGTTATTCTGCAAATTCTGGCATTGGTGGGCTGCAATTGCCTTACTGGTTAAGGTGGATAAAACTATTTCCCAGTCTGCTTATGTAATTCTATTTGGTCAATAGGATGGATATCCTTTGCCAATACTTCAAAGTTTGTTTTTAAAGAATCTGTAATTGACCAGGGCTACTATGTAGTGGGCTTCATAAAAGTCATCTGCATTTTTCCCTCCTTCACATCATAGGCTGACATTAGCCTTGTCTGATTAGTAGGAGCCATCTTTAAATAATGTGCATAACTTTGGCCCTTCAATTTTTCATTCCTAGCCTTTATTTCTTTATATTTCTCTCTGATATTTTGGCTCTGGCCAGTAGGAGCCCTGAAGTAGAAAACTTCCACACTTTGTTGCTTTTCTAGCATTTGAACCTATGAGGTGGAAGGTTCTTTTGTATCTCCTAAAGGAGTGGTGTGCTTGCTTTTTGCACCTATAGTTCATGTTGTTTCTTTCGTAAACTCCTGTTCTAAAAATGGATTCAACCTTTGCCTCTTAACATAAGTTTGGGCAAAAGGTCTACTGGAAGGAGTGGCCTCCTCTCTATCTCTTTTAAGATTCCTCTCCTCATTTATAGGAGACTATAAAATAGGAGGATTGCTCATGTTTTGCTCTGGCTGAGCAAGTTCTTATGAAATCTTTGGCTATTTTGATTCCTCTGGTTGCTCTAATGGTTCCGGTTGCTCTGATGGTCCTTCTTCTACAATTTTCCCACTGTGTCCCTGTGATTGCCTTTGAGATTGAGTTTTTCCTGGAACCTATACAAATGAATCCTCATCAAGTCTTCTATTTAAATCAATCAATACATTATTGACAGTAGTTTTTGTGCTATCCTGGTCTACCAAAGTGTTTTCCACCCATTCAAGTTGATTTACATACTATTCAATTTCAGGGATTCTATTGTGGATATAAGGAGATAAATTATTCTTCTATCTCCTATTGCAAAAGAAATCTAAAGGGTCGTTATTCAAGATAATTTTTTTTTTTTGAGTTTTAGCCTTTGGAGGATCAATTTTTCTACATTTCCTGCTTCGCTACTATTACATATGAATGGGCCAAGCTGATCTTTTATCCTAAATTGAGCTTTCTTCTTGGCTTTAATAGAATGCACCTCATCTGAATTGATCATTTTCCTATAGTACTCCAGGGCAAGAAATCTCATAGCGATGTATCTAGGTATTTTGTTGGGAGCCATCTCACACCCATAGATTCTGATTTCAGTGTGGTTTTGGTACAAGTACCAATCCCCCACTCCATATTGTTTTGGCAAGTAAAGGACTCTCCTGATATCTACACTGATTCTGGGGGGTGGGCGCCCTTATAGCGTAGTTGCCATTGGGTGTACAAAGAGATTTATGAAATCAACATAAGAATATTGAGAGCCATTTCTATGAAATAATGAAGTCCAAAAGACCACAGTTATGGGGTTGCCTTTGGTATCAAGCTTTTGGAGTGTGATTAGAAATTTCTCAGCTTGATAATACAGGAAAAGATGATATAAAATTGAAGAATATTTGAACACTCTTTCATTATCCAACCTCATGAATTGGTCATGCCTTTTGTTAGCAATGAATTTAGCATAGTCAAACATGATGACTGGGGGCTACCCAGGAGAGTAAATGGACATAAAGACTATGATAATTTCATCAACAAATTCACTTGTGGTCTGGCCTAACACACTGTATATCATTTCTATGATGTTTTGACCAAGATCAAAGAATATAGTCCACATGTAAGGGGCAGGGTCCTTTGGAATGTATTTTTCTTCCCTAATGAAGGTCTGGTATAACCTAGAAAGTTTGATTGAGGTGAGTGTAGGGTATCTGTTAAGAAAATCTCCAACAGAAAGAGAGGTCATGCCTTGGCTTGGTTGTAATTGAAGAATTTCGTTTATGGACTCGATAGTCATGGTGAATAATACAGAATGATCAGGAGTCATTACTACCCTTTGGCTGGGATTATAGTTCATATGGCAGTAATGGATAATCTCTGGGAAGATATGAACTATGGGGAATTGGTACTTGGGTAAACTTGATTCCTAAAGCCTTATGTAGTCTGCATGGTTCAAGTACTAGTCTATGTACCTGCAGTATAATTTCAATGCGGAATCTATGATAGCGATATCTTTAATCTGAAAATCTTTATCTGCCAGGGGGAGATCGTCTAAGTCCCTAAGAGGAGTGGAGATTGGCATGACATTCAGTGCCATTACGACATCCATCCTTCGTTCTTGTGGATTCAAGGGTGGGGGTGAAGGGTTTTCAGTGGAATTGGGAAAAATTGGTCTAATTCAGGGTATTTTGAAGTCACCAGACAACTTATCTTACTAAATTACATAATATTTTGAAGCCATTTAGTTCAGGTTTGGGAATAAAACAGGATTTCTCAGCGAATTTGGGGTAAATACCTAGTTTTACCTGTTGGCTAGGGTAATGGTGACTGTGCACTATTTGTAGGAAGCGCACATGGCTGTAAGGTGGTCAGCAACTTTGGTAAATTGGAAGTTGGATGTAGGTTGACGTTTGCATGTACTCTAGTTCTTGCATGGAGGTCAGAATGTTCTTTTTCACGATAAAACAAAAAAAACAATGAGTTTTTTGGTTTTATTGAAAAGGTCAATGATTTTGGTGGGTACACTAGGTAAAGGACACTTGGCATTAAGTGTGAAATGTGACATTTTATCATTTAGAGGGAGGTGTTAAGCAAGATTGTATCATACCACTTTTGGGCTAAAGTGGTTTTGGGCGGAGGCCACCCAATGCCACGTAGTGGCGGGGTGAATAGTGAAACCACCCATTATTGGGTGGGTAAAGTTCATCCTTCGGAGGCTACTCGATAAGAGTGTCAACCATTGGATCAAAAGGGGTCAGATCGCATGGTGATCAGGGCGATGATTTGATGTGAGGTTTAATTGAGGGGCCCGATGGGGTTTTAATATGTGGAACGATTAATTAACTGCGGATTAGGGAGGTTTAATGATGTCGGGAGTGATTTGATTGGCGGGGATAGATTATTAATTAATCACTAATTGATTAACTAATTTCTTTATTCGGTGGTCGGTCATGGTTATTAATTAGTCACTGATCGACTTAATTAATCCCATTAATCAGTTTATTAATAAGTTTATATTTCAAACTTTGGGGTGGGATATTAACATATGGGTTTTTAATAAAATATACGGGAAAGAGGTATTTTTTGGGATTTAATAAAATAAAGTTAGAAGTCAATATGAAATGAAAGCGGGAAAACAAAGTGTGTTATGTATAATGTGTCTTGAATTTTATTCACTTTTCACATAAAACAATATAACTTATGCTAAATGTGCATTTGTGGCTTTTTGTGGAAAAGGGGTTTTCTTGAGGGTGATTACTTTCCCTAGGCAAATGGTTCTTTTACCTTAGGAAAAGGGAGTTTTTAGGGGAAATGAGTGAATTATGGAGGGGGTGTATGCTTATAAGTGGTTTTTAGTACTTAGACCCTATAAGTCATTAGGCCGAGGGTTCGGTCCTTCCAGAAATCAGGGAAATGCTCTAAGCCCCTTTAACTTAAGGTTTTAGGTACTTTTGACTTTGCTTAAGGAAAATTAGTAAAATTAAAGGTAAAATGAATGGGGAAATTAATCACTTGACTTTTTGCAAATGTCCAATTGTCATCCATACTTTAGCAACTTGATGATGAAAGTAAATGATATGATTTTATTGAATCAATCATCGCAATTCTGCAACCATACTACTACTTACCCATCACTCAACCTTCCATTTTTTCTACTCTTTCTTAAGGTGCACTTAAGCTAGCAAACCCTTATCAAAACATTTTTATTTTCTTTTAAAATTGAAATATATCTAAGTCTATCCTTATTACAACTAAGGGCTCATATTAAACTGTTGAGCTCCTTTTATTTACTCTACCTATCTACTTATCTTCCAAGATTAAAAAGTTTGGTCAAATTTTATTCTCTATCTCTAAGCATGAAATTCAAAACATGGAATAACCGAGATTAAACTATTTGGTTACCATGGATTGTGGTATGAAAAACAAGTTGCACACAATCATTATTGTGTAGGAAAGTAAATAGTAGTGGCATTTGGACTTGCACACTTTCATGGTCTTTTTCTTTTCCCTTGGGGTTCATGTTTTTATCTTTTTTTGACCTTTTTTACTCTTTTGTACTTTGATTTTTCTTTCAGGACATACCCTCTTTAGACTTTTTAATCTTTTCTATTTTTTTAATATGGAAAACATTTGCAGAAAGCAAAGGTATGTACATATTACAGATTTGACCTCAGCCATTCAAAAATTATGACACCTATTGGTATAGGAACTTAATAGTGGCTCCACTTGGGGATGGAATTTCCTAGTGAAATATCAAGAACTACTAGATCAATGGCCTTCTAAATTACTGTTATTTTACTCTTCAACTTTCCCTTTTACTTTGCTTCTTTATTGATATTTATGATAGTGAAACTTTTGAAGCTTAGGGCCTTCCCTTCGGGCTTCAACTCCAAAACTTACCATCCAATCAACACTAAACTTTGTGAAGGATATAATATGTACAAGTGATTAGTGAAATCAGTGACTATGATCTATATAGCACTTAATCATTCAACCATTGACTGGTCATCCTTCTACTTCTGCACTATCCAATTCTTTGAGGAAATAAGAATTATTGCCTCTGAAAGCATAAATAATGTAAGGGCCTTTCCATAGGAAGTAAAATTTCCTATGCTTACCTTTATCCTCCCTTCTTGAGTCCCATTTCAAAACTTTATCTCCTAGATAAAAATCTTTTGCCTTGGTTCTTTTGTCAAAAGATTTTTTGATTTTCTCCTGCACAATTTGGGATTTGATATACACTTCTTCCCTGGTCTGCTACAAGTGAATTTTCTGGATGATCCTCCTTTGAATGTCATTTGGCTCAACCTGTGCTTCTTGGAGAAATTTCATCACTGGTGTTCCCAAAGAAGATGGGAAGACAACCTCCATTCCATAGACTAGCTGATAGGGACTGGTACCAATGGATTTCTTTGTGGTGATCTTGTCAACCCACAAGGCATTTACTAGCTTCTTGTTCCAAATTTTCTTGTTCTCTTCCAACAATTTTTTGATAATATTCATTGAGCTCTTATTGGAAGATTCTACAAGTCCATTTCCTTGGGGATACTAGGCTGTGGAGAAACCTACGCTTATGTGACATTTTTTGCAGAAATCAATCATCCTCTTTGATTTGAAGGCTGCTGCATTTTCTATGATGATTTTGTGGGGCAACTGAATCTGGACAGAATGTTGGCCTCAAGGAAACATATTATGACAGTATCAATAACTTCTCTTAAGGGTAGGGCTTCTATCCACTTTGTAAAATAATCTGTGGAACTCAAGATCCATCTAAGTTGGGCAGAGGAGGGGGGATGAATTTCACCAATGAAGTCAAGACCGCACTGTTGAAATTTTTTTTCAGTAGATATAGGTTTCAAAGGTAATGGCAGTAATTTTATTTTTCCTTCAAAAATATGAGATTTGTGGCATGAGGTTACAAATTTCTTCACATCAGAAAACAGAGTGGGCCAGTAAAAACCATCTCTTAAGATTTTATCGGCTATGGTCTTCCAGTAAAGATGTCCCCCATAGTCACCTGCATGAAAATCTTGCAAGATTTTAAAATATTCTTCTTTTAACAATCGATTCAGAAGGATGCCTTCATGATTTTTTCGAAATAAAGCATTGTCAATCATGCAAAACCTTAAAGATTTCATTTTCAAGAACCTACTCTTAGTTTTGGACAACTTTGGAGGAGCTTGAAGATTTTGTAGAAAGTACATAATGTTAGAATACCATGGTGAGTCTATAAAGGCTTGGCTGGTCTGTGGAATCGCCATCTCCTTTTCGTTGTCCAATTCTGCAACGAAATTTATGTCTAGGGCTTAACAGTTTGATTCAGCCATGAGCTTGGCTAAACCTTGGCCTTTGATCAATTTTGTAGGTTTTATTTCTAAATCATATTCTAATATGGTATCCATCCACTTTCGTCTCTTTCCATCAGGTCCATCCTGTGTTAGAATGTATTTTACTACAACATTGGGAACATAAGCTACTATATGAGAATACAAGATATAAACTCTGAAATATCTTATAGCTTTAACTAGAACAAAAGCTTGTTTTTCCATTATATTATACTTTAAAGGTGCATCTCTCAGGGCTTTACTAAAGAAGGCTATTGGTTTTTCGTAACCTTGATCATTCTTCTGCAGTAGGACTGTAGCAATTGTATGTTCTGAGGTAAAAGAAACAATGATGAAATCCCTATAAAACATTGGACTGATGAGAATTGGTGTTTGCGTTAAGGCTAGATTTATATCTTCAAATGACCTTTTAGCCTCTAGAGTCCATTTAATAGTTGATTCTTTCTTTAACATGTTGTTTAGTAATATAATTAGTTCAGCTAAATTAGAGATAATCTTCCCAAAAAGTTTATTTTACTTAAAAATTCTTGTAGTTATTTGATGTTCCTAGGATGTGGTATTTGAAAAATGGCTTCAATTCTTGTTGGGCCAATCTGGATACCATCTTTGGAGATTATGTGGCCTAGTAGTTTTCCCTCTTCCAACCCAAATTCAAGATTTTTTAGGATTCAGAGAAATTCCATACTTCCTACAGTTAGTGAAGACCTGCCTAAGATGATCTAGGTGTTTCTGATCTGATTTAGAGAATAATATGATATCATCTAGGTATATTGCCAAGAAGTCATGGATTTCCTTAGCAAAGGCTATGTCCATTACTCTTGGAAAAGTGGCCCCTCCATTTTTTAACCCAAAATGCATTTTCACATACATGAAAGTGCCCCATGCAGTAGTAAATGCAGTTTTTGCTTGATCATCTGGGTGGACTAAGATTTAGTTATAACCAGAAAACCCATCTAATAGTGAGATTCTAGTTGAACCTACTACCCTCTGTAATATGTGCTCCATTTTAGGAAGGGGGTATTTATCCTTAAGTGAAACTTTATTTAAATTCCTAAGGTCAACACACAGTCTAATTTCACCAATTTTCTTTCTTGTAGGTACCAAATTAGAGACCCAGTCTGAGAATGTAATTGGTGCAATAATCTTAGCTTCATACATTCTTTTGATCTCTTTTTCAATTGAAGGTAATAGAACAGGATTAATCCTTCTAAGATTTTGTCTAAAAGGCTTTTGGTTTTCTTTTAAGGGAATGGTGTGTTGTATTATGTTGGTATCATAGGACTTAAGGTCCTCATAATTCCAGGCAAAAACATCTTGGAATTATTCTAGCAGTTCTATGTATTTCACTTTTTGATTGGGAGGTAAAGGCTTTGAAAGTTTTATCATTTTGGGATCTTCTTCAGAGCCTATGTTACATTCCTCAATGTCTAATTTCAAGGGTTCCATTTTAGGTTTTTTAGGAAGATTTTTTGAATCAAATAAGTCCTCCAAAGGAGTCAATCCTTTGGGCAAAAAATTGTCTTTAAGATTGATGACTTCAGATTCTTCATTGATTGCTTCATCAATTTCCATTTGTTTTAGGTTTCGAATATCTAGCTTTGTAAACTCTGTGGGATGGAAATTATCTACTTTTTCATCTTCTTCTTCGTTAATTTCTATTTTATTAGTGTAATCAAAATCTAAGGTCTTGTCCGTGTCTATGTTACTATTTACAAATTCATCATCTAAAGTTAGAAAATTGTTAATTTGTTTATTATTATCAAACACTTGCCACTTCTTTAAGTTGTCAGGAATAGCAGGTTTGTGCCTAACCTCAATAGTGTACTAATGGTTGGGCTGAAATGGCAACTTGCAAGTACTAGCAAACATCGCTAAGTTATGAGATTGCATATTGTGTTTTCTTGGAATAACAGCAAGCTTGGTTTCTAAAAGAGTATTTAGTATTTCTACAACTGTGCCTCTATAAAATCCTAACCTAGGATCCCTAGTCATATAAATAACATTAATTTGTTTTATTACCAACTCAGAATCTCCCATAATAGAGACTCTTATGGCTCCTAACCTTTTTACCAATTTCATACCTAACAAAAGTGCTTCATATTTGACCATGTTGTTTGTAATTTAAAGTTCAATCTGTAGGCATGATCCTCTGAATGATAATTTTCCATACACCTGCTCCTACACCTAGTTTCTTTACGATGCCAAAGAGTTTCATGTTCATAATTCTTACTATCTGGGGGAACAAAATCTTCTTTGGTTACTATATCTTCGTAACCTTTATTATATGATACTTCTTGAATTTGGACACTTTGGTTTTCTTTTAATACTGCAATTTATTTTGGTTTTGCTATTATGCTGTTTGGAGTGTATTCTTGATTAGATTCAACATTGTAAAGTATGAAAGAATCAATATCAGAATGCGTTGAATATATAGGTAAGTTTTGAGGTCTCTCCTGGGTACTCACTACATACTTCATTAGAGTCTCTCTATACAGTTTCTTAGGATGTCCAAACACTGAGATGGTAGCATATGACATGTCAAGTTGTAGAGATACTTGGGGTTTAGCACCCCAAGACCTAAACAACAGCATAGCATACTTAATTCATATATCAGCAACAACAACGTCCATAAGTATGGTCTTAGTAGGGTACTGTACTAGGGAAAAACACACATCTTTTATAAGTCCTAGGCACTTAACTTGGCTTGAATCAAAGGAAAATAAATACTTGTAAGGCCTAGTGATATCCAAGTTTAGCTTCTCCATAACGGATTTAAGCACAAGATTGTGTGAAGCCCCAGAGTCTCGCATGGCATTATGTAGTATTTTATCGTGGATGTTAAGGCTAATGTATAAGGGTGGTATCCCTCCTTCCAATGGCTTTCCATTAACATCAAGTCTAAAAATTAACTCAGGTTGATCATCAAATAGGTTAACAGAGTCTTCATTTTCAACGAAGTTTAAAGATTTAAGTATCTGAGATATGTAAGTTTCATGTTTAACTACTTCTGTTAAAGGGACTGAGATTTTATGTTTGGCCACCATTGCTCCCAAATTGAAAGGCAGAGGGGATTTATCTGTTTCAACATTTGAAATCTTAGCACCAGGGTTCTGAGTAGTCTGTTCTTCTTTTTCAGTATTAGGATTATTCTTAATTGGAATTTCTAATATGATTTCTGGAGGCGGTTCCATTGTTCCCTTGACAGGAACTGAACTGGAAGGTTGCTCATTAGAAGGTTGGTCATCAGTTACATCTTCAATGGTGGGACTGGGAGGGTCCTTATGTGATCTAGAAAGGATTTATAGAGCTTTTGTAACATGAGGATTCTGATTTGGAGCTTTTACATTCTTAGGCTGGTTAGGAACTGCTTTCTTGTTTTGGTTTGGAACATTGATGTTCTTTTCTCTTCTCAAATTATATGGTTTATGCACTTCGAAGATAGCAAAGTCATACCCTTGCTTATAGTCAAAAGATTATCCAATTTGAGTCTGTAACTATTGAAGCATATATAATTCTTGATCATCCTGAGCCAGAAAGACTGTTTCCTCATCATCTAATCCCATTAAGTTGATTTGGGTGTCTATTTCAGGGTCTTCTTGATGGGAAGTTTCAACATAATTTTCTTGGAAAGGGGGTCTAATGTTCTGATCAGGCCCATTTTTACTAGTGTTTTGGTTCTGGTTTTTCCTGAAGTCTAGATTCCTTATTGGAGGTATCTGTGGGTTATCCCAGTGAGGTTTCCTTTCAATGACTTCTATCCTATCCATCAGTATTTCCATTCCCTTAGCTAAAGCATCCTTTTTTTATCAAAGGGTGAATTTTCATCTTTCAGGGATATTCTTCTTTCGTTTCTAACCCTATCTCTTTTGGATAGCAGATTAGCTTCTACGCTAACTGCAACACTTTGCATATCCTGTATTGTAGGGGGATTCCTTTCTCTAAGTTCAAAAGCCATACCTGTCTCAAATCCATCTGGAAACATAAGGGCTAAGCCAAGTGGAGGCATAAGGTCAAGTGGTATTGCATTATATACATTGTTAAACCTAGTACAGTTGAACGGTTTCGTTTGGTCCCCTCTTAAGGTTTTCATATTCAGAAAGAATTTGAAGAGGGTTTTTTTTCTTCTCCCACCTATTTAAAAATTGTTGGTAAAGAACTTCTAAACTATCTATATTATTAGGAGTCAGAGCCCTAAACCATGTTCTCACATCTCCTGCTAGAGTTTGGACAAATATTCTCATTTGGACATCTCGTATGTCAATTTCATGTAGTTCAAAATAATCCATCATTTTCTTAGTGTGATGATGTGTAGTGTAGTTCCAATGCCATCAAATAAGGTAATTTTACTCTGATAATCTGCTGGTAAGGAACCTTGAGGAGTAGGCATCACAAGAGGGGCATATTTGAGTGCCATAGCTCTAAGCTAGACAGGATTGAGAATAGGAGTTGGGGTAACAAGAGGATTTGGGATAACAGGGGAAGTTGGGGTAATAGGGGAAATGGGTACTTGAAGGGTAGTGATAGGTTGATACGGGAGTGAAGGTATGAATGGAGATGAGGGATGATCTTCAGAGGTGTGGGGAAATGATGGTGAGCTAAAAGAAGTTGAAGTTTTTTGAGAAAGTCCAGGGATTCTATCAGTGGTAAGGGACGACTAAGGGGATTTCAGAAGGTACTGATCAATTGACAGGTTTGCTCATTGGACTTCAAGTTCTACTGTAAATTGTATATCTAGAGCTGTGTCCTCAAGTTCACTCTCAGACTTGGTTCTAAATAGGGAGTTGTCAAAATACTCATTAAAAGGGAGGTCTTCTATGAACAAACACTCAACAAGACAGGAATTAGATCTGAGTAAAGGTCTTAAGCTTACTAAAATTTCTTGTCTTCTGATTATTCTTGGAATAAGATTGGGATTGTCAAATACAGGGGGAGGATTTAGATCAGCGTTGGCCCTGGTATAGTGAGTTCTCCCTGAAGCTAGATTTTGAGATTTTTCTAATTATCTTCCTTTTTTATGAATTTTTGAAATAAATTCTAATAAATCGTTTAAGATGCTTAAAAATAAAAATTTGAATTTCTCAAAGGTTTATTAAGACTGGGGGTTTTATCCCCAGTATGGTCGCCACTATGTTTTCACTGAGATGTTTTCCCTAGAAGTTATCAAAGAAGGAATAGTCTGAGGTGAACACAAACCTAATATTTTAGACTCAGGTTCTAGCCAACCTAAGTCTAGAGAGGGTAAGTCTAGAGAGAGCCCTCTCTGGACTTAGGTTGGCTAGAACCCGAGTCTAAAAGATTAGGTTTGTGGTTACATTAGACTATTCCTTCTTTGATAACATCTAGGGAAAACATATGAGTAATAACACATCTAAAAAACATGAAATAGTTTAGTATCATCTTCACAAGCAATTAAATACATCAATTTTTTCCTAATTCAAGTAAGAACCAAAATACCAAATCCGAGTTTATTGGCATACTGTCATGAATTTAAATTAGTTGTTCTCTTCTACTTTCAAAAGAGTCATTAACAATTTTTTTTTTAATATGTTAATGAAATACTTGAATGTGATAAAGACACACAATTTCATATATCCATTTCTTATATCTAGTAGAGAAATATCCAAGAGTGGAACCCCGAATTATTGTTTCACATCCAATGATTTTATCAGTGATCCATATCTCTCTCTCTCCCTCTAAACTCTCTCTCCTCTCTCTATAATATATTATATAATATATATACTCATATATAGAATATATATATATAATATTATATATATATATAATATATATATATATATATATATATAACACTTTTGTGTGGAAAAATTGAAGGAATCATCTTACAGGAGTAATTTTAGTGGTGTGAATAGTTTCGAGGATTGGCGTATGAAACCTTCTAGGGACAGTTTGATGCCTTAAATGATTCTTTTAGGGGTAATATTTTTTTCTAATTCCCACACCCCATGACACTATTATACCAATAGAGACTCCCCAATAATCCAAGAAAGACATCAATCATAGTTCAAATGTGAAAGTTATTCATCTTGGAAATTGAGATATCATGAATTATCGTCATAATTCAAGACAATCTCGCAACAACCCCTACTAATGATGGAAAACAGGCTATCCAATTTGGGACAATGAAGAATACTCTACAACAATTGAATTGTAACTAAAGCTAAGTGTTGAATTGGTCAAATTTACCCCTAGTTGGATATCTCATTCACCGTAGTTTTCTTACCCTTGTTGGCTATCTCATTTACCTTAAGCAATCTTACTAATTTCATAGGTTCAATCTAAACATTATCTAGTTGGGGAATTCCAGCATATTTTTTTTCGAGACTAAAAGTTGTTTGTCTTAGCCAAACATGGAATGTCAAAAATAAAAAAGGAAAGTTATAGCAAGCCCCCAAAACATTTTGATTTTATATTCCTACCTAAATAGAATAAAAAGATGCTACTATGAAATTGTAAACATATAAGTAGACTTCAAAAGGATTGACTAAAGCTTAGAAATTGGGAGATCTTATAAGATGTCATTGATCAAGAGGAGGACCTAGAGAAAAGGGAACGTGTTTAGTCAAAATCAATGTGTAAAGGAGGCTAAGAAGTCCATTAATGTTGTCATTTATTATATCATAGTCAGCAACACCTATGTTTTTATTTAATTAAAGCCTAACTTTCCATAGTGGAGGAGTAAAGATGAACTCTTTGATTTAGAAATCATTGATATGAAAAGTTAACACCTATTATAAAAAGATAAATTAATGGTAGTTTTCCATGTATCTCACTAACCAAAAAAAGGAATGGAAATCCAATATGAATGAGACTAAAGATCGTCTTACTCAAGCTCAAGCCTTAAAGAAGCACACATGTGAAATATATTTCAAGGTTATATAATGTAGAACTTATTCTAGGGTTTATCTTGTATTCATACATGACTAGTGAACTTCATTTAGATTGAGAAATTTTGTAGCAAGGAAATCACATGAGATATAACATCCATAAGACATCATGGATATGTTTTTATTTATCATCTACGAGGACTAGAAATTATTATCTAAATTATACCAAGTTAATTTTCTTCTCCGTGAATTTTTTTTTTACTGAACACCAACCATTATGTTGGTGATGTCCAATGATTGTCTTTTACATCCCATATCCTTAATCTAATTCAATGGGAAAAGGGTACCAAATTTTGTGCATGGGCTGAAATTGAAGATAGGCTAATGGTAAGGGACAAGTACCAATTGCTAGGTATGATAATATATGATTAGTAAGGAAACACATAGGGGTATCTGTAACCATTAAACATAATCAAATGTTTGTTCTGATATAGTATTCAGAAGTTTCAAGCAATCACTGCTTAGAGGAAATGTTTTATTTCTCATGATCTATGGGACGAGCTATCCAAAAGAGTCAAAATACAGTGGGATACCCCTTCTACAATCTAGCTCTTAATAGGGTATCATTTTATACCAACTCTCCCTAAATACAAGGAGAAAGTTGGATATGGTTTACCCTATTATATGGTGTCCAGCTTGGTTCTACAAGTCACCCATTAAATGGCAAGAGTGGGATGAAAGGACACATTGGACAAAAATGGAGAGGGCTTTAGGCTATTATAATCTAGGAAAGTTGTGGGGCCTATATTTTAACAAGGGAGAGATCCATGCAAGGTTCATAGAGCTAGAATAGTTTGGGTTTCATACGGGATATGAAACCAAAACAGGAAGGGGAAGATGAAGAGCCATCATTTTGAACATTTTTTCCAAGGAACTATTCCATTTTGTAATCCTATCCATTACTCATTTTTCCTTCTTTTATCATAAGCATAGTCACTTTTGTGTCCTTATTGTAGATTTTCTCAAGGTAATAATTGTTTGGTATTTCTATATTTCTTTCTTGCATGGATAAATCAGGATGCGTAAAGATATTTCTTATTTGATTATGATAGATTATGATTCATTTAAAAATAATAGTTTTTAATAAATACTAATGGCTTGACATATGAAGCAATATAGTGCCTCCATTTCATTTGTGAAGTTAATTACCAATTACATTGCAAGATAGTCCATGGGGATTTAGATCACCATATTCTAGGGTTCTACATCAATGCACTCTCGCATAAGATACTATTTTTTAGATGATTGATGATGGATAAAAAACAAAGCATCAACTCAACCAACTGGTACTAACATCAGAAATCTATATATCATTATAGTTATGTTGTGAAAAACAATTCTGACACACAACAACTTGAAATATTATACCTTCCCTTCCACACAATGATGAAAAGGGGTTATTGATGCTTTGACTATTCAAACTAGTGCCAAGTTGTGTGACTGTCAATATGTTTGGTTTGCATAATCCAATCAAATATCACTCTTTTCAATTATTTTTTGTATTTCAAGCCATATTCCCCAGACTAAAAGGGGGCTTACTACTCCTTTTTTGGAGCTATAAGTTCCCCTATTTTATTATATATGAAGTCATTGCTAGGAGAGGGTCTATGAAGTCATCGTATGTAATAAATTACTATGTAAGAATTATTTTAAATACAAAATATATGGAATTTTGAATTTAGACTTCTGTGATCAATAATAATTGTAACAACATGTTTTGGAAAAAATCACATAAGAGGTAATCTCAACGATGCATTTCAAACCAGCTAGTGTGGTTCATCTTCAAGACAAAATGAGGAACCAGATCTAGGTAAAGAAATAAATAGATGTAGAGAGCATCTAACTTTATCGTTAGGAAGGAGTAGCTAGGACTAAAGGTAAAAATTAATAATTAGGATTTTGACCAAGAAGGAGTAAGCGATTTAAGTAAAAAAATTAAATTTATAAAAATATTATTAAATTAATCTTATTATATTATAATAATTCAAACTTTTTAGGTAATAATATTATTAATAATTAGTAATTTAATAATTTTATAACTCAGTTTTATAATAAGTTAACTTATCAATTATCAATGGAAGTAATTATATATATATATATATATATATATATATATATAATATATATATATATAATATATATATATATATTATATAATTTAGGCCATTATAATCCTATTAATATATATTATTATATATAATATTATTATATTAATAGGTTTAAAATATTCATAACCCAAATTGTTACTAATATATGAGCAATTTTAGAATATTATCAATAAAATAAATAGTTAGATTTAATAAAAAATATTATTGGAACAATATCAAAATATTAGGTGATTTAATATTAAAAACATTACTGTAATATAATAATAAATTAATAATAATAATAATAATAAAATTAGGAAGAAAGAGCAGGGATCCAGCATCCACTGATACTCCAACCATCATCTCTATTCAAATTAATAGGCCTCTTTTCAATTTATAAGGTCTCCCTAAATTTACGATGATGAAAATGGTCAATCCTAACAATGACACTCACCTCTTCAATGCAGATGTGATGATTTTTTTTTTCCGCATGTTTTGCCAAAGCAGAGGAGCGAGACCTTCCACACTTGATGTCTACAGCATGTTCACAAACCCTTTCGTTTATTGATCGACTAGTCTCACCAATATAATGAGTTCCACATGAGCAAGGAATGATTTAAACACCCATCCCATCCTTGGGGTTCATAGGGTCCTTCACAGAATGAAGCGAACTCTGAATAGTCTTAGGGGCCTAAAAGGAGAATGAATCTTATGTTTCTTCAAGATCCTAGTGATTTTAACATTGGTCCCCTGAATAAAAGTACGATGAACTCCCGAAGACAAATCCTTGGGATTAATCTTATTCTTAGGACCTTTCTCAGCGTTTATAAAAGCCTTAAGACCTTGGGACCTACTATAATCATTCTTATTAAAAAATTTAAGGAGGAGAGTTTTTTCCTCTTTGAAGTGATTTTTGCCAGATACTTGTAATGCCCCGAGTGGCTAAGGTGTTGAGAACACCTAGCTTTTGAGCAAGGAAATGATGGGAACTAGCATGAAGACTTATTTTTTAGTTAAAATTTGTCTCACCTCTACTTTCTTGAGTTTTGAAGGTGAATTCTATGAGAAAACTTGTGGTGTGGCTATGGATTCTCCCCTTTCCCCCATTGTAGCCAATATCTTCATAGAGGACTTTAAATCCAAGGCCTTGTCTCATGCCCTTTACCAACCTAAACTTTGGAAAATGTTTTTCGATGACACTTGTGTCATCTCATCTCATGGTAAAGATAAGTTAGAACTATTTTACCACTGTCTTAATAATCAATCGAGTTACATAAAATTTACCATGGAATTCAAAGCTGATGGCAACCTGCCTTTTCTTGATTTTCTTATTTCAAAGAAGGATGACAGTTCTTTCTCTAATCAAGTTTTTTGGAAGAAAACTCACACTGAGCAATATCTCCATGCTAGTTCCCATCATTTTCCTGCTGAAAAGCTAGGCGTTCTCAACACCTTAACCACTTGGGCATTACGAGTGTCTGACAAAAATCACCTCGAAGATGAAAAAGCCCACCCCCTTAGCTTTTAATAAGAATGGTTATAGTAGGTCATAATGTCTTAGAGATTTTATAAACATTGTAAAAGGTACTAAGAATAAGATTGATCTCAAGGATTGGTCTTCCATAGTTCGTCTTCTTTTTATTCACAGGACCACTAATAAAATCGCTAGGATCTTGAAGAAACATGAGATTCATTCTTATTTTAGGCCCCTTAACACTATTGGAAGTTCTCTTCATTCTGTTAAGGAGCTGGTTATTTCCAAGGATGGGAAGGGTGTTTACATAATTCTTTGTTCATGTAGAACTCCTTATATTGTTGAGACTGGTCAATCAATAAACCAAAGGATTCGTGAAGATGTTGCAGGCATCAAGCATGGAAGGTCTCGCTCCTCCACTTTGGCAAAACATGCAGAAAAAACCAATCATCACATCTGCATTAAAGAGGCGAGGGTCATTGCTAGGAGTAACCATTTTCATCATCGTAAATTTAGGGAGGCCTTAGAAACTGAAAAGAAGCATATTAATTTGAATAGAGATGATGGCTGGAGTATTAGATGCTCGATCCTTGCTCTTTCTTCCTAATATATAGATATATATATATATATATATATATAAACAATAATGTTTATAATACTATCCACCTAATATTTTAATATTGTTCGAATA
The DNA here is from genome assembly GCA_000404065.3 of Pinus taeda. Taxonomy (NCBI): domain Eukaryota; kingdom Viridiplantae; phylum Streptophyta; class Pinopsida; order Pinales; family Pinaceae; genus Pinus; species Pinus taeda. The sequence continues at coordinate 136,967 of APFE030842806.1, read as the reverse complement.
ATATTATATATAATATATATATTAATAGTGTTATAAGGGATATTTTTTTATATATAAATAATTATTTTATTAATAATGATAAAGTAACTTATTATAAATACACGAGTTATAATATTATAAAATACTAATTATTATAATATTATTACCTAAAAAATTAATTAATTTATAAATATTAAAAAAATTAATTAATAATATTTTTATAAATTTAATTTTATTTAGTTAAATTCCCTTACCCTTTTTGGTCAAATCTTAATTACTAATTTTTACCTCTAGTCAAACTAGTTGTTACCCTCGGATGACTAGTTAGTTACTCTTTACATCTATTTATTTCTTTGCCTTAATCTGGTTCCTCATCTTGTCCTAAAAATGAACCACACTAACTAGTTCAAAACATGTTGGCAAGATTATCTCTTGTGTGATTTTTTCCAAAAATATTGTTACACATATACGGATTACCAGTGTATGCTCATATTTATAGTTTAAAGTTGTTTATAGTTTAAATTTGTTTTGGTCATATCATAGAGCGTGCATAAGACATGGCTTCAGTGGGCCCAATTAAGGTATAGTTTTATGCTATTATATGTTCTTGTACGACACTTTTGCTTCCTCTCTACATTTCCTTTTTTCCTTTTTTACTTCCCAACACTTTTCATTTTACTTTTGTATATATTTCCTTTGGTATGGAATTAGTGTGGTATAAAGTCACATTGTTCTGGGTTAAATCATAGTACACAGAGGAAAATGTTGAAGTAATAGGTCTAGTTCCTAAAGGATCTGACATAAGATAATGATCTATGATCAAGAATACCATTTTTTTTTTTATAGAATATTTACAATTTAATTTGGATTTAAAATTAAATATTATATTATTTTTATGGTATGAAAACTATATTAGATTATACAACATTTGATTCAGATAAGATTTGAGTTATTTATTTTTTATATTGCATTAAGTGTCTCGCAATTTCAAATGACTCCAAGTTGATAAATTAAATGATTGTTTAATCTAAGTTTATTCCTAAATATATGAAGACACAAAATCACTATCAAGTTTCAACCAAGAAAAAACATTTATCAGTTCTAGTAAGAAATATGTTCTATTTTTCCTAAGATAGAATAGGTCGAGTGAGAAATAAATAAACAAAAAGGAATTTTTAGAACGGTGTAATAAAGAAAATAAATATCAACTCGAAAGGTTTCTACAAGAATACAAAGATTTTTTCTGGGATCCAAAAGGGATACCACCCACGAGGGAAGTAGACCACAAATTCCAATTGTTGTTGGACTCTCCACTAGAAAAGATTTGTTTATATACATAGTTCATCATAAATAAAGAAAATTGAAGAATTAAGTGCAACAATTGTAAGAGCTAGGTGTGAATCAATCAAGTACCTCAACTTATGGGTCACCTATTATAATTTTTCACAAGAAGGATAGGGCTTGGTGAACGTCCATCAATTATACAGAATTAAACAATATTGTGCTCAAGAAAATTATCCTCTTTCTACAATTGTATGCTAGATGAGGGTCAAAAAGTGAAATAATTCACCAAGAAGGATTTAAAATTAGAGTATAATAGGTTGGACACAAGGAGGAGGACAACTAGAGGACCACCTTCCAAAAAAGACAAGGTTTGTAAGTGTTGTGGACATGCCAATTGGTATATGAAATGCACCAACTACATTCATGAGAGTAATGAATGATATATTGCACTGTTATCTAGATTCAATTATTAATTTTTACTTGGATGATATACTAGTTTTTAGTTCTATTTGGGAGGAGCACATCTCAAGTGGTAGAAACTTTGAAGAAGCACCAAACTACTACGAAATCTCATGAAATATGATTTTGCAAGATATTCATTGTTGAATAAGCATATAGGATTAGTGAAGGGGAGCTTAAGATAGATATTGAAAATATGGAAGCCATCATGATGTCCATTACTTATAAATGTCTTTGAAGTTAGGAGTTTCATCAGGGTAGCATACTCCGTAAGGAAATTCATACATTCATTTTCAGCAGTGGCAACAATAGTCCATGCCATAATATGTAGTGTCGAGACTTTTTAGTGGAGCAATGTTCAACATTAGTTTCTTGATGATTTGGAAGGAAAAATTAACCAAGCACCAATTATGGCATTAACAAACTTGTAGTAGCCCTTTAAACTGGAGATAGATGCAAGTGGGTATCTCATGGGAGTGGTCTTCATGCAAGGAGGAAGACCTATTTGCTACCATTCTAAGGTACTTCATAATGGAATGCTAAACTAGCATACCTATAACAAGAAGCTCTACGATCCAGTACAAAATTGTTAAAAATGGAAACACTATATGATGGAGTCTTCTCCATCATCCATATATCACCAACCACTACAACAACTATAAATCTAGACTAAATTACAATAAACTAATCAATACAATTAAAATTAAATATGGTTTTTACAATAATTTCATTTAGTCCTCAAATAAAAAAATAATACAAACAAATTATTAATCGCTCAATCAACAAGTTATTATTTATTAATTATTAACCCAATTTTTATAATAATATAATAAAATTTGGGTAATAAATTATTGATACTAAGTAACGCCAGATAAAAATAATTGATAGGAGTTTCAAATTACCTGACTAATAAAATATTAAATCTAACATATTAAACTCTGTTAGTCATGTTGTTTAATAAAACACCGTAAAATGGATCATTTATCGTATAGAAACAAATTAAGTGTAACAATGATGCCGGTTTCTCCACCCTCAAGTGTATTGATGTTGATTAGATGGATCATATTTCAAAATGTATTGATGTTGATTAGAGAGATTATATTTCAAAATACGTGTTTAATATAATTTATAGATAATCGAGAAGCAATATACATTTTTAACTATACAAAACAGTAAAAACAGCCATAAATACGTTGGGGATGAAAATGTATTTCAGGAGAGTATATTAATGTTGATCGTATAGATTACATGATGGTGAAGGGAATATCGGAAGATAAATGTTTAGTATAATTTCGGTGCAGTTTCTCCTTAGATGGGTGACCGGATGGAAAGAAAATTTTAAATAGTTCAGTGAAAGTATATTAATTTTAAAATATTAAGAAACAACTTATAATAATTTTAAATATTAAAAAATTTTATAATATATTTATTGAATAATAAACTGTAATTATAATATATATTTTAATTATAGTAAGTTAATGATAATGATTTTTTTATTTTTTTATTTAGTTCAGATGAATTTAATAGATAACTTGACATATTAATCATTAGTAATTTTAGATACTAGTTATTAGTTATAATTTGTAATTCTTTTATAAATAGAATCACAAATAAAAGATCTAATCTTGGATCTCTTAATTAACCCTAAATAAATTTGTGAATATTGTAAACATTTTATTTATATATTATATTTTTTTTATACATAAAAATATTAAAATATAAAAATATTTTTAATAAAATATTATTTACACAATCTTTAAAATAAATATAATTTAACCTTCCCAATTGTACCAATCAAAATTGAAATTAGATTGGAAAGAAAAAGGAAAAATTTACTTTCCATTTTCTATGATTCTTTATTTAAAAAATAAAGAAAATATGAATCATCAAAATTTGGGTAGTCACTTTTAAAATGGAATTGGTTTAAAAATTCCTACATAAATTATTTTATTTGTTACATTCAAACCTCTAAAATAAAATTGAAAATGCGAAAGCTACTTTGAATATTCAATGTTATTTTTTATTAGGAATACAAAATAACACTAATTTTTATATTAGAATTTGCATTTCAAACTCTTAATTGTCGATTTAATTTTTATTAAATTTAATATAATTATGGAAAAGTAAATAAATGGTTTATACCTTTAATTTTATTGTAGAGATATAAACATTTATGTCATGTTGCCAATATTAGAGAAAGAATTTAAAAAAAAATACAATCATAATCTTATTATTATTTATAAAAAGAATTAAAATATGTTTTAAATATATATATTTGAGAAACATGTTACACCGATTCTTAACCATAGAAATTCACTCCTACTTTATTATAGATTCTTAATTTATAAATAGGCTTTGTTACACTATCGTACACCAATATTAGGGCATATCAATAACACATGCTTAAAAATCTATAATTCATTTTAATTTAATTTTGTAACATTTTTAAAATTAAATTGGAAAGAAAAAATGGCATAGCTACTTTAGAGATAAATCTAAACCCTCTACTATAGCTACTACTAAAAATATTTTACGAATATCCGTAAAAGTTAAATCCCTACCATCCATTTATTAATTGCTGATAATTAAATTAAAATTATTAAAACCATATTGCAAAATAGACATACTTATATTTCATAAATAACAATTCTATAACTATAACATTCAATCTAGTACATGGAAAGACCACTTTGTCACTATCCCTCCACCTCATGTCTAATTATTATTTCTATGGTTTTCAATAATTATGCCTTAAGGGATTCCCTTTGCGAAAAACTCTCCAATATTCTTATGCCCAAACTCTCCTATGCCATTAAATTAAAAATTTTATCATTACCTTCACAGTTAAATTAAAAATCTTATTATACCTAATTTTACAAACTACGAAACCTTCCCAAGTAGGAGCATTTTTGCACTCTATTCTTCAAAAGCTGAAAAATATTGACCACCGAATAGCTTTATTAGGTTTTCTGAACAAATTCCTGGTTTGTTTTTCCCAAAGTCGCATTCCTCTTTTTCTGACAAACATTTTTGCTTTCAGAAATTCAAATGATTGTTTTGTGTTGGATTGACTCGAGATATTTGTTGATGTAGTAAGCCTTTTTGTGACAAACATTTTTCTTTAAGAAATTCAAATGTTTGTTTGGTGCTTTGTTTTGTGCTTGATTGGCTCGAGATATTCGTTGATGTAGTAAGCTAGGCGTTAATTCTACCAGTTATTATTTCTGCAAGCACTGATATATGAGTTATTTTGATTAAGGAAACCTAAAATGTTTTAAAATAGAAATATGGCTTACTGAATTTCAGAAACTATAAATATTGGTATATCTGTCTTTTTGTTTTGTAAATGTATTTTTTTTATTTTCCAAGTTGTAACATTCATGGTCAATGTTTACAATTATTAAGAATTTGATATGACTCTTTTTATTCATGTGGATTTCTTGTTATGCAATTAAAAAGTTCAAAACTCAGTTTGGTTACACATATGCTTTGAAAATTTTAATATACATATTTAAATTTTGTGTTTTGGTTTTATGACTACACACATGCTATGAAAATTTTCTTATGCATATTTCAGTATTAATATCATTCAGTATTAACATTCTTGATTGTATGCCTTTTGGGTTTGAACAAATCTTCTCCACAAGCCACTGAATTTGTAATAGCTTATGGCGCCCCGAAAAGTGCAAAAGCTATTGGGCTTCTTCTTGGACTCGAGATGATGATGAAGAAGATGATACAACTTATTCTTCATATGATTATACAAAATGACATGATGAAGACATCTTCCAAATTCTATTACTTTTACAAGCTTTGTTACGATCATTAAGATGTTATTTGATTCTTTAAATGATTGTAAACACCACCTATAGCAAGTTAATTTTTTTATTATGTGATCTTTACGAATCTGGGCCTTTCATGAATGTCGGCCTTTCAGCTAGTTTTTTTCTTATTTAATATATTTTGAAGTATATAAATTAATTTATTTTTGAAAAATTTCTCAAAAATTCAAGTTAGTTTACAATTTATATTTATCATCTTTATACATAATATTCAAAGTTTAGATTAAAAAATAAAAATAAAAATCCATGAATCAAGCCAACAAGGAAAAAAATCCAATATACATTAGTTTAATATTTTATTTTTCTTTTTTCCTAATTTTTTTTGGGTTAGGTTTTTAAGTAGAAATTTCTAATTTTTTCTTATTTGAATTTATTTTGAAATATATAAATCAATTTATCTTTGAAAATTTTCTTTAAAGCTCAAGTTAGCTGAGTTATGAATGTGCCTTTTTCGACCATTTTTTTCTTATTTAAACATATTTTGATATACATAAATCAATTCATCTTTGATTTTTTTTTTGGAAAGTTCAAGTTACTTTAGAATTTACATCTACTCTCTTTATAAATTCTACCCTAATTTTAAATTAAAAAAAATAAATAAAAAAAAAACCATGAATCAAACTAATAGGAAAAAAATAAGATATCTATTAAATTTTGAAATAAAATAGTTATTTCTATAGGAAGATTAATCTTTCTCTCAATAGAAATGGTTATACCATCTATACTCATGTTTATTTTGAAATGTGGCTTCCTAAGTTTTAATTTAATCATTAATAATTACTAGTAGATGGTATGGATTTAACATAATATTCTTAATAATATTCATTAATCAAAAATTGAGATTCTACAAAATAGATATGTTCTTTTTTACTCCTTTAATTAAATTGATTAATTAAAAAATATTGTACAAATAAGTATCTTATGAAATGATAACCTTAACATGTATATAGACTGTGCTACAATATTATGTGTCAATACCATAGTTTACTAATACCACATGTCCAAAAATTCATAACTCTTAAGAATATGGCACATATTGATATGACATTTTTTAATTAATCATTTTAATTAATAGGAAAAAAATAACATACATGTTTTCTCAAAATAAATTTTAACCTTTACTTCATTTACATTACTAAAAGAGTATTAATAAAAGTTAAATTACTAGAACCTAATAATTAATAATTATTGATAAACCTAAATTAGCCACTCATAATATACAATAATATTTATTATAAAATAATATAAAACTAAAACAAACAAAAAAACACCAAATAAATAAACCATTCAAGGTACACATTGGAGTAATAAAACAATTATGAAGGACATTTGTGGAAAAGCAATGCGACAAACTCGGCATGAAGGTGGGACCATCAAATTGTTTTCCTTTCCATAACATGGGAACATGCCCGAGGTGGAGTGGTGTCCACCGATACGCATATGAATGCCCTTTTTTGGGTCGAACAACGTCGTGGTAATTGAGCGTTGCTTGGCCTCACGAACCCGTCAATCACAGTAGTCGAAAATTGAAACCCCAACGCATTAAATATTCTATTGCAAGAAAATTTGGATGACTCACAGTTTATTCAAATATTTGCATACTCCCAGTTATGCCTTCTCGTATATGTGTACTTAATATTCATATTTATTTTTATTTGTCAAGAGTTTCTCCATGGTATGAGAAAGTGATGGAAATTTCAATGTATAATATATCTGGTACGGTTGTATGTGCTTGTTTTCTTTTGTCAGATACTCATATAATAATGAGGATTAGTTGTGATGGTTGTTGAGTGATGTAGGAGCATCCAGCTCTGAGGAGACATAAGTGGCTGACAGTCTCATGAAAAGACCAGGACAAATAGTCGTTTATTTTAATTGGACAAGTGTTGGGCTTGTCAGTGACATGATTTTATTTTACTTGTGTTATTTTGTTTCACCTGTCTGAAGGTTGTTAGGAATTAGGTAATTATAGTGGAGCACTGTTACTGTTCATTAGGAATTGGTAACAGGTAAGAAATAATTAATTAGTTTCTTTTAAGTTACAGTAGTTAAAGATAGTTAAAGAACTGACAAAACTGTTATTTTCTGTTGAGACAGTTTACAAAGAACAGTTATGTTGCACTAGGATATAAACAGGAAGAGAACCATTGTAGGGAATTCCCCCGAAGAATAGAGAAAAAGAAATATAGATACAGTCATTCTCATCTAATGTTGTTTTTCATTTATCTTTTCTAATTCGAAATATAGCATCACTGTACAATCTAATTAACAGTAGCATAATATGTTTTCTGCATAAATCATGTAAAGTGAAGTAACAGACAAAGCATCAGGTGGAGAAAAATAGCACTAGCTGTAGCAGACATTACAGATCAAAAGACAGGAATTGCGAAGGCAGTCAACTACATATGCAAGTGAAACAACGAACAGCGCAAGTCAAGCGAACAAGTACCATTACTAAATAAAACGAGAGTTCAGGCATACGGAGGCAAATCTAAGGTAATTCGAACCCTGAACATTCATCATTTGTATAAGCTTATCAAATGCTGGAGGAAGTAAATCTACAGCAAATCTTTTCGATAACCAAATGAACTCATAACTAATATCATTCAAGGCAATGTCATTTTTTTTCTTCATTTGAATAAAGTTTCCATTAAAAACGTCGGAGTCCCAAAATAGTAAGAGTCTGACAAGTAATATTACAACCAGATAGCAGACGGAATATGGTAGAGATCCCCAACAGAATGGCGGATGAGGGTTTGGGTAAACCCAGGGGTTCCACAGAACCAGACCATAAATCAGACTTACAGACAGAGGGTTTCAAAACCCTGAGTATTTACTTCACAGAAAAAAATATACAAAGACGTCGACACAAAAGTAGAGTGCCGTGACAGCTGAACCTTCAAAGAGGGTTTTTAACACCCGACTAGTAACAAGATACAGACACAAGGACAGAATCAGAGAACGAAGCCACCAAAGAATACACAGAAACCAACATTTTATGCACCGGTGACAAGCTAGTCACAAATGGAAACTTAAAGGCCTAGACTAAATACAGTCTAAACAAGGAAAGACGCTACCCGGAGAAATACAAGTAGGGGAACTCGACCTAGTCGTGGAGCACACCAAGTCTGCAAAACCCCATGACTTTGTATCACCTGCAACCACAGTAAAAGCTAGTTAGCACAACAGACAACCAAATGTCAGTTGAAATGCAAAGAGCGAGCGAAGTTTAAAGAATTCTCACCTGAATCGAGGAGGGATAAGTAGGAGGAGACCATCATCACTTACAACCTGAAAGACCAATGCCGAACACGATTAGAGTCACCAAAAAGAGGACAGAGAGTGTTCAACAGAGAACCATAACCTTACCTGAGAAAGTTGGCCGAAGCGCAAGGAGTCAAGGAGGAACCTGTCAATAAAACGAATGCATCAACCCTGGAACAAAGCAGCAAATAGATGAACAGAAACCAGTTAATACACCATAACTTTTAGTCATTCTCGTGTTGAACAGGGAGCATGTTTACAGGTGAACAAAGCTTACCATTATAGTGTCAAGAAAACAAAGGAACTCATACAGACAGCGCGCGGAGAACAGAACCACCGAACCCAGAAAATTACACAGTCACAGAGCAGCTCGCGGGACGGTGAAAAGTGAAAATGAGAAATTATTAGGGTTTTGCGTTGGCAAAAGAGCACCGTGTGTAAGGAGACCGACAGCTGGAGGTGGATAATCGGAGGGCTCCGTCGAAACCCTAACTCGTTCCCATGGTGGCGTACAATAGCTCAGGTCAACCATAAATTCGGCCAGGACAAGGTCTTGTCGAGAACAGGGATATTTTAACAATTGGCGGAAGGGCCACTATAAGGGTGGAGATATTTTAATACTTGGTGGGAGGCCATCATAAGTGGTATCAGAGCAGGTTTTGAGTTAGAACTAATGGAACAGGCAGAAGGTGAAGGTGAAGCAAGAGGAAGAGCAAGAGGAAGAGGAAGAGGAAGAGGACGAGTAGTCCACAGGCCAGTAGATGGTGGATTACGAGAGGAGATAAGAGTTTTGCGTGAGAGATTGGCAGTGATAGAGGCTGGAGGAAGAAGAAACCCAGCAGATAACAGTGATGAAGAGGCAGTTGAACCAAAAGAGGATGAGTTTGAGGGGATAACATCGGAACTGAGACTATTAAAGTCAGTTTTGTTGTCCAGTCATAAGCCAAAGCATGAGTTGCCTACCTATGACGGAAGCTTATCGGCAGATGTGTTGTTAGATTGGCTAAGTGAAGTGAATAAATTCTTTGAGTTTGAAGAGGCCAGCGAAGACAAACAAGTAAGGTTTGCTGCCACCAAGCTGAAAGGACATGCGTCCTTATGGTGGGACAACGTTCAGGCAGAAAGAAGGAGGTTAGGCAAACAGCCAATCAAGAAGTGGGTCAGGATGGAAGCAAAGCTGAAAGAGAAGTTCCTACCAAAAGACTATCAGATTATGTTGTATAGACAGGTACAAAACCTGAAACAAAGGGGAATGACTGTTAGAGAGTTTACGGATGAATTCTATAAATTGAATCTCTGAGAAGGATATGTGGAAGATACCTCAGAGAAAACAGCCAGATTTGTAAATGGCTTGAGAGGGGAGATTTTGGATGAAATTGTTATTCTTTCACCACAAACACTAGATGAAGCCTATCAGTTTGCACTGAAGGTAGAGGAGAAGATAAACAGGAAGCAGAACACCAGGAGAGGAGGTGGTTCTGGCAGGGGAAAAGGAAAAGTTTATGGCAGAGGTAGAGGTGCAAGTCCAAATGAAGAGGGCAGCAGTTCCAAATCTGCTGGTACAACAGATAAGGACAATAGCAACAGGGAAGGACGACCAGCTCAGAGAGGACGAGGATTTGGTCGGGGTAGGGGAACTGTCCAGTGTTACCGTTGTCATAAGTTGGGACACAAGTCTTATGACTGTCCTGAGGGTGAACCAGCAGGTGGGAGAGGCACCTATGTTGCTCAGCCAGAGGATGCAGAGGAGACACCTCAAGAAGTGGAGAACACACCTGAGATAGGTGAAGCCTTGGTATTGAATAAGGTGTTGTTGAAGCCAGCAAAGGAGATTGCAGAGCCAGATCAGCGAAAGGCTTTGTTTTGCACTGTTTGCAAGTCACGAGGTAAGTGCTCTAAGGTGATCATTAACAGTGGGAGTACCGATAATCTGGTAGTTGTGGAGATGGTGGAGAAGCTGGGATTAAAGAAGCTGAAACATCCCACTCCCTACAAAGTATCGTGGTTGCAGAAGGGGCATCAACTATTAGTTGATGAACAGTGTGAGGTGGAGTTTCAGATTGGTAAATATAAGGACAAGATACTTTGCGACGTCATGCCAATGGATGTCTGTCATTTGCTGTTAGGACGACCTTGGCAATTTGACCGAAGTGCAGTTCATGATGGGAAAACTAACTGCTACAAATTTGTGAAAGATGGGATCAAGCACACGCTTGTACCCATCAAGGAGGAAAGCACAGCAGAGGCTAGTGGAGCGAAAGCACTGCTGTTAAGTGGAAAAGAATTCATAAAGTAGATTGAGGACAGCGAGATAAATTTTGCTGTCATAAGGAGACCTAGAGCAGTGGTACTCCACACACAGATTTCGGATTTGCCAGAAGAAGTTCAGAGGTTGCTGCAGGAATTTGGGGACATTGTGGTGGATGATCTTCCAGATGAGTTGCCACCTAGGAGGGATATTAGTCACTGCATTGACTTTATACCAGGGGCAAGTCTGCCAAATAAAGAAGCTTACCGCATGAGTCCCAAGGACCATGAAGAGATTAGGAAACAGGTTCAAGAGTTGTTGGACAAAGGTTTGATTCGAGAGAGCATGAGCCCATGTGCAGTACCCACTGTTTTGGCTCCCAAGAAAGGAGGAGAGTGGAGAATGTGTACAGATTCCAGGGCTATTAACAAAATTACTGTTAGGTACAGGTTTCCCTTACCAAGGATGGATGATATGATGGATTGTCTAAGTGGAGCGACTTACTTTTCAAAGATTGATTTGAAAAGTGGATATCACCAGATCCAGATTCGTGAGGGAGATGAATGGAAAACTGCTTTCAAGACAAACGAAGGCTTATACAAATGGCTGGTGATGTTGTTTGGTTTGAGCAACGCTCCCAGCACATTCATGGGTCTGATGAATGAAGTGCTGAAGGAATTTAACGATAAGTTTGTTATAGTTTACTTGGACGATATTTTGATTTTTAGTAAGACTAAGGAGGAGCATTTCAGGCATTTGCAGAGTGTGTTGAGAAAATTACAGCAAAACAAGTTGTTAATTAATTTGAAGAAATGTACCTTTTTTCATAGAGAACTGATATATCTGGGTTTTGTTATTGCAGAGAATGAATTAAAAATGGACCCAGAAAAAGTGGCAGCTATAGTTAGCTGGCCTTCTCCTAAAAGTTTATTCAAAGTTCAAAGTTTCCATGGACTTGCCAGTTTTTACAGGAAGTTCATCAGAAATTTCAGCGAGATTTGCGCACCAATGTTGGATACAATCAAGAAAGTGAATCAGCCATTTCACTGGACAGAAGCAGCAGAAAACAGTTTTCAGATCTTGAAGAAGAAGATTACTGAAAGACCTGTGTTGAGACTGCCTGATTTCAACAAACTTTTTCAAGTTCGTTGTGACGCCAGTGGTACAGCCATTGGAGCAGTCCTCAGCCAGGAGGACAGACCAGTTGCTTATTTCAGCGAAAAGCTAAATGAGAGCAGACAAAAGTACTCGACCTATGACAAGGAATTTTACGCCATTGTGCAGGCTTTGAAGCACTGGCGACATTATCTATTGGGTAACGAATTTGTTTTATTTTCTGACAATTCTGCGTTACAGTACATTATGCAGCAGCATAAATTAAACCACAAGCATGCAGCTTGGGTTGAGTACTTACAAAGTTTCACGTTTGTGCTTAAACACATTAGTGGGCAATCAAATAAAGTAGCAGATGCACTTAGTAGGAGAACATTACTGTTACAGGAAAGCACAATGCAGATCTTAGGATTTGAACATTTGAAAGAGCTGTATCCAACTGACACCGAGTTTATGGAAGCCTATGAGGCTTGCCAAAACCCGCTGTTACGAAATGACAGCAAGTGGCTAGATTATAACTTACAGGAAGGATTGCTGTTCAAAGGAGGGTATTTATGCATTCCCAATTGTTCTATGCGGGAAAATATCATACAGGAAAAACATAGTGGAGGCCTCGCAGGACACTTTGGAGTTGACAAAACCATTGCTCAGGTGCAGCATTTCTATTTTTGGCCTAAGTTGCAACGAGATGTGCAGAGGTATGTTACTAGATGTAAAACTTGTCAATTGGAAAAAGGTCACAGTCAGAACACTGGACTTTATATGCCATTACCCATTCCTAGTCGACCTTGGGATTCGGTCAGCATGGATTTTGTGCTGGGCTTGCCAAAAACACAACACGGCTTTGATTCAGTGATGGTTGTAGTCGACCGATTTTCGAAGATGGCACACTTTGTACTGTGCAGGAAAACCAGTGACGCTACTTACATCGCACATCTTTTCTTTACAGAGATTGTGCGGTTACATGGACTTCCACGAACCATTATCTCTGACAGAGATGTCAAGTTTACAGGTCATTTCTGGAGAACCCTGTGGAAAAAGTTAGATACCCAGTTGCAGTTCAGCTCCGCTTATCATCCGCAGACAGACGGACAGACAGAGGTAGTGAACCGGAGTCTGGGGAATTTGCTTAGAAGTCTAACAGGTGAAAATTCCTGGACTTGGGATCGTGTATTAGCGTAGACGGAATTTGCATATAACGATTCTCCCAACCGTAGCACAGGTTACAATCCATTCCAAATTCTGTACGGCATGCATCCGCGAGGAGTGCATGAGTTACGAGATTTGGGCAAACTGGAGAAATGGAGCGCTGATGGAGAAGATTTCACCGAAGCTATGAGCAAACTGCACGAACAGGTTAAGCTGAAGTTACAGGACAGCAATCAGAGGTACAAGCAGCGAGCTGATACAAAACGCCGGGAAGTTCAGTTTAATGTCAGGGATGAAGTTCTTGTGTACTTACGCAAGGAACGGTTTCCCAAGCGAAAGTACAGCAAGCTCAAGTTTAAGAAAATCGGGCCCTGCAAGATCATTCGCAAATTTTCTGCGAACGCTTACGAGATACAGTTGCCACCAGGGATTGGTATTTCCCCTATCTTTAACGTGGCAGATCTGTTCCCTTATGTTGCAGGTTCGACAGATGATGCAGCGGCAGAGCCACCGCGGGACACCCAATTGAAAGGAGATTTATGGATGAGACAGATGCCGATGGCACCGCCCGTCGAAATTGAGGGAATTTTGGACACACAGGTAGCTAGGCGCACGCGGAGGAAGGAATATTTGAGATATTTGGTAAAGTGGAAGAACCGTCCAATAGAGGACAGGTCGTGGCTGAATGCGACACAAATACAAAAGGCAGGCTACTCTGTTGACGACCTCATGGAACGGAGCCATGACTTTTTTCCACCCCGGGAGCCTGATGCAGGAGCATCCAGCTCTGAGGAGACATAAGTGGCTGACAGTCTCATGAAAAGACCAGGACAAATAGTCATTTATTTTAATTGGATAAGTGTTGGGCTTGTCAGTGACATGATTTTATTTTACTTGTGTTATTTTGTTTCACCTGTCTGAAGGTTGTTAGGAATTAGGTAATTATAGTGGAGCACTGTTACTATTCATTAGGAATTGGTAACAGGTAAGAAATAATTAATTAGTTTCTTTTAAGTTACAGTAGTTAAAGACAGTTAAAGAACTGACAAAACTGTTATTTTATGTTGAGACAGTTTACAAAGAACAGTTATGTTGCACTAGGATATAAACAGGAAGAGAACCATTGTAGGGGATTTCCCTGAAGAACAGAGAAAAAGAAATATAGATACAGTCATTCTCATCTAATGTTGTTTTTCATTTATCTTTTCTAATTCGAAATATAGCATCACTGTACAATCTAATTAACAGTAGCATAATATGTTTTCTGCATAAATCATGTAAAGTGAAGTAACAGATAGAGCATCACGTGGAGAAAAATAGCACTAGCTGTAGCAGACATTACAGATCAAAAGACAGGAATTGCGAAGGTAGTCAACTACATATGCAAGTGAAACAACGAACAGCGCAAGTCAAGCGAACAAGTACCATTACTAAATAAAATGAGAGTTCAGGCATACGGAGGCAAATCTAAGGTAATTCAAACCCTGAACATTCATCATTTGTATAAGCTTATCAAATGCCGGAGGAAGTAAATCTACAGCAAATCTTTTCGATAACCAAATGAACTCATAACTGATATCATTCAAGGCAATGTCATTTTTTTTCTTCATTTGAATAAAGTTTCCATTAAAAACGTCGGAGTCCCAAAATAGTAAGAGTCCGACAAGTAATATTACAACCAGATAGCAGACGGAATACGGTAGAGATCCCCAACAGAACGGCAGATGAGGGTTTGGGTAAACCCAGGGGTTCCATAAAACCGGACCGTAAATCAGACTTACAGACAGAGGGTTTCAAAACCCTGAGTATTTACTTCACAGAAAAAAATATACAAATACGTCGACACAAAAGTAGAGTGTCGTGACAGCTGAACCTTCAAGGAGGGTTTTTAACACCCGACTAGTAACAAGATACAGACGCAAGGACAGAATCAGAGAACGAAGCCACCAAAGAATACACAGAAACCAACATTTTATGCACCGGTGACAAGCTAGTCACAAATGGAAACTTAAAGGCCTAAACTAAATACAGTCTAAACAAGGAAAGACGCTACCCGGAGAAATACGAGCAAGGGAACTCGACCTAGTCGTGGAGCACACCAAGTCTGCAAAACCCCATGACTTTGTATCACCTGCAACCACAGTAAAAGCTAGTTAGCACAACAGACAACCAAATGTCAGTTGAAATGCAAAGAGCGAGCGAAGTTTAAAGAATTCTCACCTGAATCGAGGAGGGATAAGTAGGAGGAGACCATCATCACTTACAACCTGAAAGACCAGTGCCGAGCATGATTAGAGTCACCAAAAAGAGGACAGAGAGTGTTCAACAGAGAACCATAACCTTACCTGAGAAAGTTGGCCGAAGCACAAGGAGTCAAGGAGGAACCTGTCAGTAAAACGAATGCATCAACCCCAGAACGAAGCAGCAAATAGATGAACAGAAACCAGTTAATACACCCTAACTTTTAGTCATTCTCGTGTTGAACAGGGAGCATGTTTAAAGGCGAACAAAGCTTACCATTATAGTGTCAAGAAAACAAAGGAACTCATACAGACAGCACGCGGAGAACAGAACCACCGAACCCAGAAAATTACACAGTCACAGAGCAGCTCACGGGACGATGAAAAGTGAAAATGAGAAATGATTAGGGTTTTGCGTTGGCAAAAGAGCACTGTGTGTAAGGAGACCAACAGCTGGAGGTGGATAACCGGAGGGGTCCGTCGAAACCCTAACTTGTTCCCAAGGTGGCGTACAATAGCTCAGGTCAACCATAAATTCGGCAAGGACAAGGTCTTGTCGAGAATAGAGATATTTTAACAATTGGCGGAAGGGCCACTATAAGGGTGGAGATATTTTAATACTTGGCGGGAGGCCATCATTGAGTCTTGCAAAAGGGTTACAATGAATTTTGTATTCTTTGACCCTACCTTCACTAGATAAGGACAACAGAGTCGCAAGAGAATGCCACTATTTTCTTAACAAAGTTTTATGGATGAATTGGTTTAACCTTAACCCTCGAGAAATTGAGGACTGGAAAAACAGCGTTTGCACAAATTTATCTTAATATAAACTTGCGTATTTTTTCCTAATTTGAGTACATGAGATCCAAAAATCCCTTTCTAACATGGATTTTGAGGACGTAGAGTTATAGTGGATTGATATTGACAAATCCATTTAAATTGGGACTTGATTTGCAGTGCAAGACTACATAGCTATGTTTACAATATCTTTTTAACACGGGTATCACTCGTAGCTATACATTGTGTATTTATGTTTTGCATATAATGATACATGAATCTCCAAAATGCATCGCAAACCATGGGCATGTCAGAATGATTATGTTCAATTGACTCCCTACAAAACAATGTTTATTTTTTAAATGTTATTCATTATACCTCTTCCTTTGAATAAGTTCCCTCTCATTCATTCAGAAACCAGAGAAAAGTAGTTTGAGTGGTGGGTGGTGCAGATATAAAGAAGTCGCTTTTATATAATGCTTGTTGCAAGATGGTTAATTTGATAAATGGACCACTGGGGATTTTTCTTTTCGATAACTGGACATAATGCCAAGTGGTGGTAGATAACATCATGCAAGAATCATTCCCTACTTCTACGAAAGGAAATTTAGTGTCCAAAAATCCTACATTTATGTTGTTGATCAAAGGGATCGCTGGCTATGAGCAACATAAAGCAATGAAGGGTAGAGGCAGAGGAATATTCAAGGGCTTCAAGCATGACAAACCTAGGCATAAGGAATGGAAAGGTGCACTGATTAACAATCATTATGGTTCAAGGAGTAGATCTAATGATTAGGACAGTGTAAAAGAGACGTTACAAGATTTAGGAAATGGTAACTTTAGTGGGGAGTACGTAGAGATATACTCAATGTCTCTATTCGGGTAGGAAAATGTTGAATTCCTTATTTCTCAACCATAGATGGAATTTCATCATGATCTGCTCTGGAGTGTCAAATCTGGTGAACTTGAAATTCCTGAATCTACTTGCAATGTCATGGACCTAGACCTTATGCTTCGTTCTCAAAGGTCCACAACCTGAGGAGATAAGTCTAGATCTTAATTCTAGGGAAACAACCATTGGACTAAGGCCCATTGGGATCACTTCATGGGGGAGACTTATCTCCCATGAGAAAATATTCTTTCTATTGTGGCCAAATAGGAATTGTAGACACTCAACTCTTCTATGCATTACTGTATCTATAAAATAGGAGTGAAACTATTATACACCGACATAACTAGCATCTAACAAACTTCCGAAGCCAAACCTATTTCCGATGAAACCATAAATGATGATTTATAAAACATGTGAAAAATAGTTCGATGTTTACCAAAAAAAATTATTTCTACTCACATCAACAATAAAAATGTTCTTTTATAATTATTAAAAAATGCTCAAATAATAAATAGATTTAATATACATTAAAAGTAGTATATATTCTGTTTTTTCAATACTTTTAAATTATCATCAAATCACTCGTTGGTGAATTCCAATGGTTGAGTCCATCGAGAATGGGAAAGCCAACACCTATACTAATTGAACAAAGGAGACACACAGTTGTGCCCGTCCAAGCCTATCAAACGAAAAAAAGGGTCTTTAGAACAAGTTTTTATATTTCCTTATGTAGTAGACCATGGAAAATTAGAGGTAGAAAAATTAGATGTTTGGTGTCTTTACCACTTGTAGCATAAGATACTCTTATGGTAGAATAAGATCCACCTATCCCCTATAGAGTATAGCAAGAATAAGTTCCACCTGTCACCTGGAGCATATAGTAAGAAATTCTTACTTTTTTTTTCATTTCTTACTGTGGATAGGGTCCTCTTTTACTACATCTCTTCTTGGCTATCTAGATGGTCATAGATTTGACTGTTGGACTATATGTTGTGGTTGTATTTGTGGGCCAAGTATGGTGCGCTTGAGGCTTGCCAATGGTTCCTTGGGATGAGTAAAGAGATGTGCCTTGATGGATGTGTGGGATAATGCTCTTCCAATCGAAAGCTAATCCTAATGTATACCTTCGTTGTCCTCCTTATTAAAAAATGTAACTATAAGCTATTTTCTCTCTTCCCCTCTAATCATTATTTTGAGTTCAAAGATAGAATACAAATATGTGATGCACATTATTTATGAGCTTGTCACTTTAAGATTTCTCAACACCTTGCAAGCCTCAAAGCCTTGCACCAACAAAGGATCCAACTCCTAGATTATTGATGAAGTTATTGCAAAATGTTACAGTAGAAGGTTATTCCAAGTGATAATTTGAGTTAATTTTTTACACCCCAAATAAATCTACCTTAGCTTCATGTTATCTGCAATTAATTCCTACTACTATGTCCAAATAAATAGCAGTCGAGTCGTAGGGATAGTGTGTTGTGAGTCTCATTACTCTCCTATCTCTACCTATGCGAGACACAATGTTGCGAGTCTTATTACTCTCTAGTCCCTACCTATGCTCACGCTAGAAAATTCAACAAAGTTGCAATGCCTAGATGACTCAATCTAATTCCATGCATGCATTGCATTTATAAATTTAAAGCTAAAACAAAAATCATGATAGGCTTATTAGAATGATTTTTCACATTTTTAAATGATAAGCTTGTTAAATTGAAATTGATAATTTGAAAATCATTTCAAAAAGTTGGCTTCCAGATAGCATTTTTAAAAATAATAACACATTTCCAAAAAAATTGTACTTCCAGCGAAAATCCCACAACCTCCATATTCTTTCTACATGATTTTCATATCAGCTATACTAAAAAACAAGAATATGGAAGACACCAAGGAGATCAGTGGTAAATAAAAATGTGATCTTTCGAATAGTTCCAAAGATCATGAAGAAAATAATATAGAGGTGACTCAATAAGAAGTGATCAAGAAGAAATATGGAGGAATTGTACCAAAATACAATGTGATCTTTTGAATAGTTTCGAGGATCATGAAGGAAATAATACATAGGTGACTCAATAAGAAGTGATCAAGAAGAAATATGGAGGAGTTGTACCTAAACAACCTCTGATTTTGAAGGTAACAAATCATGATCTATTTGTTTATTTATGAGGCATTCATGTTGGCATAATTACACAGGGTCATTAAATTCAACATAGGCCTCATGATTTGTAAGGATCAAGGAAGCATTATTGCTATAAGATTTCATTGTAACACTATTTTCTTGATTTTTTTTGTCTTTCAACAATTCTCAAAGAAGCATTAATTAGTGTTATATGCTATTGGAGGAATTGTACCAAAACAGCCTTTGATTTTGAAGGTAAAAAATCATGATCTATTTGTTTATTTACAACGTTGTTGGCATAATCACACAGGGTCATTATCTTCAACATAGGCCTCATGATTTGTAAGGCTCACAGAAGCATTATTGCAGTACGATTTCATTGTAACACCGTTTTCTTGAATTTTTTTGTCTTTCAACAATTCTCAAAGAAGCATTAATTAGTGTTATATGCTATTGCCTTACGGTGTTTCCTTTGCAACATTTAGTGCAATTTCTAGTTTAACATAATTTAATCTAAAGAAAGTATATAAAATAAGGAGTAATCTAATTATTATATGATTTTTTTTAGATAGTGATATAATATTTAGCAAGATTGTGAATCGAATTATTTAAAATGCATTTTTTTATCAATAAAAGAATTTAATTCCTTGAAAATCTTTGGGGCACTTCAATTTTACACATTATATAGCTAAAACTTACCATTCCAAGAAATTTCTATTGAGACAAATTGTACTGAATTTTTTATAAAATAAATAAAGTATTCTAATTAATCACACTAACACCAAGTAACTTGTATATACACTATATTATAAAATTATATCTCAAAATTAAATTACAAGGTATATTGATATTTTTTTCCCTTATCATGGAAGATTATTTTTATTTCACCATGTAAAATTACAATATTCAATTACTCTATATCTATTCCAATCCAAATAGTTTCATTTTAAAATATATTTCTTTGAAATTTTTAGTTAAATCTATATATACATAAATATTCAAAAATTAGTAATAAATATGATATGCATCACAATAAGGGATGGTGTCTTGTTAGTAAGAAAATATAGTTCTATCTTCAGCATGAATCTAGCTTGCATTGAGAGTGATCAAATTTGTTCAGATGCACACATTTTTAGAATGCAAAATTTGAAGGAAAAAATGCATCATTCTCATTCCTTAATAGATCCCAATGAAGATGTAGTAGTTCTCTCTCTATATATACAATGTGTAATATTTCATTGTTCAAATTGTATTTTTGAATTCTATATATATTACAAACTTAAACTTCTAATTCCAAAAACAAATTGATTGATTTAAAGGAAAATTGACCAAAAAAAACTAAAAAAATACCAAAATGTAAAATAGTGAGACTACAATTGTTTTTAACCATAAAAAGCTTATTGTTTTAAATTTCTTTATATGATATATACATAAAAAAAATAAATTAAACTCTATATAATATCTGCACAATTAATATTAAATTATTTTACATGACATGTGCATGGAGACATTTTATTTATGGGCTATGTTTCCTATATTAACATGTTTTTTTAATATATTTTAAATATATGTCAATATTACTTCATGCTACATATTAAAATATTTTATTAATTATCCAAATTGAATTTTTTTATTATTATGAATATTGCTAAATGTAATATATTAAATTTATATCAAGAATTGAATGGATTATACATCTCTCTCTTACTATGTCCTTGTCAAGGTAGGACTCTAGACATAGATATTATTATTGAGCACTAATAGTTTACCATTGACCATTTCAAGTTATAATATTTAATTTTGAAAAAGAAAATTTAATTTCAAATATTATTGAAAAAATAAGTTTCAAACACTTGACTAGACCATAACTTTAAAGTTCTTATTGCAGCATTGTGTCATGTGGATAATTTGCCTCAGATTTTTTTGTCATAATTTTTTGATGTAGTTTCAATATTTACACCATGATTTTTAAATATTTGTGCAACACTTTTTGATTGTTAAACTTCATAGGAAAAACAATTAAAATTAAAATCCAAGTTCATACTAACGTGAATAACCTATTTACCATTAGTTACTTCCTACCATAAGTTAGGTATTTGCATAAAAAAAGAATAGGAATAAGATGGAATTAAAGATATGTACCAGGATGTTTTCTTCAAAGCTTTAACATTTGCAGTAAAAGTGTAAATGTTCAAACTTAGTAATGGTTACTGTTATTTATTATTATTTTTTTTAAATTCATTCTATAGTAAATTTAAAGAAACCAAATTTTTTATAACATTTAAATTGTGTGGAATTTTAATTGTGATAGTTTTTCAAAACAACCAATATATTGAGTAAATAATATACTTTTTATCTAGGATTAATGAAATGATTAAATAAGGAATGAAAAAAAAATTAAAAATAAAAAGATAAAGATAATGAAATAAAGAGGAGAAAGTGAATTATGAAATTTGGAAACTAGTTTGGTTACATTCCTTGATATCTTTTCACAATGGCCTAGATCTCTTCCCTATGATACACAACATTGCACAACCAGAAAACAAAAAAAAAACTCTAGCCATTGATACTTTGAATCGGAATATGAAGCGAAGTTTATAAGAAACATCTCGCTCATACTTTGAATAGGAATATGAAGCAAAGTTTATAAGAATAATCAAACAATTCTAGCACTACTAAAAAATATTTGTAAATGGGAAGTGAGGACTTTGTTTTTATATAGAGAAATGTAAAAGACTAACTTTAGTGGAAGGTAGTATTATAAGAATCATCAAACAATTTTATCAGTACTAAAAAATAATTGTGAATGGGAAGTGATATCTCTCTCTTTATATAGATAAATCTAGAAGACTAACTTTGGTGGAAGGTAGTATATGATTCACCGCACAAAAAAGGAAGGTATAGAGATGTAGATTCGACTTACTGGAGATGGGCAAGCGTGGTGATGTTAGAACGACAAGGTGAAATGAGAATGATAATAAAATAGGTAAGGAATGTTTCAGTTCCATTAGCTTGACTTTGTTTTTCTTGTTTTAGCTACATCTCCTTCACTCTTTTTCTTAAATTGATCCAATTAGTTTATACTCACAAACAAAATTATGGAATGGGACAAACATTATATGCTTTATGTATATATAGAAAATTGTTTTGTGGGATTGAGAATAAAAGAATGTTTATATCTTCATTAACCATTTTAATTTTATTTTTTGTGAATATTATCATGTCTCATTGCATGTACTTTGTTCCCCCTTTTTGGTTTGTAAAGTATATATTTTTATTTACGTATTTTTCCTTTAAATATTTGTGGTCCCTATACTACTAGTGTAACCCCTTATTGTTAGTAGGGAAACCCCATTATTGTATTATTGTTCCCATATAGTCCCCATATTGTTATTATTATGCCCCATAGAAGCCCACTATTGTTATTGTTGTGCCCCTACAATATTATTGTTATGTCTGATTGTATTGGGACCCCTTAGACTCCTATATATAGAAAGGAGGTCTTGTCATTTGTATCATCCAAGAATTTTTCATTCGTGTAATGTGAAGGAGGTTTCCCCCTTGAAGAGGCTTATTTTTAAGTTGTTGATCTGTCTTTTCTATCTTTTTGTGAGGTGGTTTCATAACAATTGGTATCAGAGCTTTGGTTTCTAGGGTTTCGCTGCTCCAAATAGGTCATCGTGGCATTTTTGATATAAATTTTCTATGAGAAGTTTCAGAAGCTAAAAAAACACATTTGACCCGAAATCATTCTGAACCTCGGGTTTGAATTTCAGATCTTGTCTTGCTATATTTTCAGAGATATGATCTGTGGAAGTTAGGGTTTTTGCAAGCTCTAGAATTCCATCACAAACAGGTCATTGTGGCATTTTTGTTATAATATTTTTTATGCAAAGGTTCAGACTTTGAAATTCAAATCCAGTTAAGCTGAAATCTTAATGAAGCTTGGGACCAATCTTTAGATCTTATTTCACTATATTTTTGGAGATATGGTCTAATACATTTAGGGTTTTTGCAGGCTCCCGAATTACATCCCAAATAGGTGACATGGGGAAAATCATCATGACTTTCTCTCTAAGCATCAGATTGAAATTTCGTTAAAAGTTAAAGAAAGAGGATGGCCTGTAGTTTTATTTGTATTGGTTTTAGGTCCTAAGATGGAAACAGTGACATGTGGTTGTTGTCTTGATGGGGCCTGACCCAGGTTTAGTGTTAGGTAGGAAAACAAATCCCTATGCTACTGGCCCTTTCAGCATCAGATTCTGGAGTGCAGACTGAAGACTTCCCCAAGAAGTATGGGGGGATACTAGAACTAAGTTTCCGCACCCTAAGATGGTTGTGATGTCGATTAATTCCCTCTATCCCTGCCTTTGCATAGGTCACTTAGCTCTAGGGCTTTCCAAACTAACCCCTTATTCCACCCTTCAATACCTCTGCGAAAGGGTACAATCGACCTTCACGCAGCCCTATCTTGCGACTCAAGTACTTTCGCACTGCTAGGGCAGCGTACCGTGCAGATTCCCAAATTAGTCTAAGTGACTTGCTTATCTTATTAAACAATTATAGTTAGCACCACATAAATAGATTTTCCTGCTTGTGTTCGCTTGACCAACGTAATTACATACTTTTGCACACCAAATAAGCATTATAAATGAAATTCATACATAACATATCAAGATGCATCAATAGAAAAAGGACACAAAAATTGCATAATATTTCTCTTTATTGATGTCTTCCGAGTGATTACAGACTATATCCACCCTACACACACAACTATAGGGATCCATGCTCTCAGCTATAGAATTCTACCCTAGGCCTTTGTGCACTCAGCTGCAGAGCCTCTACCTACGTTACGACCTGAAACTTAGACTTCTACTTTAGAGCTATGACTCTTTTACATGATTGATGACTCTAACTACTTAGAGCTTAGCTCTTCTTATACAAACCCATGGTTTGTGGACCATGGGTAGATCTCTTATAATCGACTTTACTTTACAAAACTAAGGGTCGAGGACCCTTTATGACTTATGATGCGTTCGCGCTCCGCAACCACAAAATGCATAGTCTTTATGATTTTATTACAAAATTTAACCAAAACATGGGATTTTAGCCCCAAAACTATCCTTAGGGGATCTCTCTCCCAACAGGATCCCAACACAAACATCGTGACTCGCCCTCAGGTCACTTAGTATGCATGGATATCTTTGCACAAAGCCCTTCTAGCTTGACCCATATGACAACAACCTTAGTCGTGCATTGAGCTGTGCCCTACTTCGTGTCTTCCACTGTCTGCTCGGTCACTGCTCCTACATTGTCAGCCTGAAGCTTTTGCTACGTTGCGTGCAAAGTCAGAAGCTTTCCTTCGATAGATCCTATCATTGCGTAAGCCTCATCCAGCCAGGGCTTTAGTCTTACCTTCAACACTGCTTCCTTGTGTAGTGTTATGTCCACCTATTCCTTTAGCTACTTTGCCTCCTGCAACTTGGCTAGTCTTTGTGTCAGTGTAACGTTCACACTATGCCTTTAACCTCATCATAGCACTGTTTTAGCTCACGCGCCTCTGTCTCTCACCTCTATACATTGGGGTCCTCCTGCAAGCTTGTCAGGACCTCAAATGACTACACAAACAACTGCGTGTGGTCTGCTACTACACTATCCACCATCATTACTGATTCTGTGACAACGGTTGCCCATTGTTCCTTCACTTCTGGTGGATTTGAAGGGTGGGCCCTCAACTCTAACTCTATAATTTGCGGGTTCAACTCCAACCGAACCTGCTCCATCTCCGTCCGAGTGTCACACACCCTTGTGGCCAACTTGCGGATGCATAACTCGACTGGCTCCTCCAATGGAATGGCCAAATCTGGCACCATTCGGCATGCCTCCTGAATGACCTACATTAGTTGCAACGACAATGGCATCATTTCTCTATAGAGCTATCTTCTCATTGTTGATCCACTATTCACTAATCACCTGGAGGGTAGACCCTCAGCTCGGGAATCACTCCATCCTATGAGAGGTGGAGCACTTCACGTGGGAGTGTGGCTAGGTTCAACCCTACTCCCTTTAGGGCGCTGACAATGGGCCTGTCAGCATCACTCTCTGTGGTCAATGCTCCATTAGGCAACACAATCGCACTAGAAGACTTCACGCGTAGCATATCAACAACCTCTAAAGTGCTAGTAGCCAGGCTAGTAGACATCGTGCCAGCCTGCGATACACGGGTTTGTAGCTCCTGCAGCCCTGTCTAGATAGTCGTTAGGATGATCTACTGCTACTGTTCAAATTGTTGTAGGGCCTTTGCAGTGACATCCTTCACTGTGTCACTGATATCATGCAAGTCGCCCTTTTTAATGTGATGGGGTCCAGTGAGGTCTTGGTCACCTTTGACTTCTTCCTGGGCCCTCCATTCTCTAGCTCCCTTGGGTGCTTGATGTGAGTGGACGTCTCTTGAGGGTTCGCGCTATGCTGTTTTGTCTCCTCCTTTGTCTCAGGTGAAGGTGACCTCGTACCTTTATCAGAGCCCCACTCTATCCCACCTGTCTACATCCCTATTTATTACACGGCCTTGTGCTTTACCTGGACCTTATCAGCAACCTCATTTTTCCACTTTTTGGTCAGTTGTGCCATGTTAAGTTTGGCCTCCTCCTTCTTCTTCTAGGTAGCAAACTTGCTGCTGCCCACTACCAAGTCTGTGATAGTGCACCACTCTGCCGACCATTGATCCAATACTACGTCAATGGCATCATATGTTTCCAAATAATGCAAGTCGTACAATTTTTGCGCAGGGTCCTTCCATGCCTTGATGGATAATCGATGGAAGTTAGCTTTGAATTCAGCATAGCCCTGCAAGTTGGCGTACACCATAGGTGACAATCGCGGTTTGCAATTTATGGCTATTCGGATGTTCATCTCCATGAAGATCCAAAAGATCTTACTGTCCCTTACCCATGGTGCATCCTTGGTCACCCACAGTGAAGTGTACTTTGCTGCTTCTGGGAGGTATAGCACGACCAAAGGGAATTGGCTATCCTCTGGCAGCTCCCACGCTACCAGCACAATCGACAGCAAGAGCAACACGTAGTGGAATCTCTTTTTGAGCTCTTGTGCTTCACAATATCTCGCCAAGAAATCTCTACAAAGGTAGTCTAACTAGTTGAATTGGACTCCTTCAGCACACTGTGCTGTGAGTGCGACAATAGGCGTCGACACCTCATCGATGTGGCATTTTCTCATCACTTCCCCTAAGAGGATCTGTGTAGCTACTTTCACAGTGGGGTTGCAAATGCTTGATATAGCATACCTGTGTGGCTTCTTCACCAATTTAAATTTGTCTTTCATGGATTCTGTGAGAACCTGTTCACAACCTTTTCCACCAAAGATCATGGTTGGATGCTATCTTGTATATGGCAGTCGTGTTATCTAGTGAATCAACCTATCTGTGATGGGTATGAGCTCCTCCAGCCATAGACACCAATCATGCACCAAGCACAATAGTTGCTTGATGACCAAAATTTTCACTGGGGTGCAGTTGTAGAGTGGCACCCAAAGGAGCTTGAGCAACCCTGCCTTGTCTACTCCCTTGAGCCACCTCTGCGGGTCCAACATGGTCATTTTCGTATTGATATCAATGATTCGGTGCATCAGCTGCTCGGTTGCCAAGTGTGGGAACTTCTCGTGATCGGCCAAGTCTCGGTCTTCAAGTTTTAGCAGTGGCACTTGTTCCAAGCGCAGTCCATCGAAAACAATTTCATTTGGCAGTAGAGGGGTTTTCATGTGAGTTTTCCTCTCATCGATGTCCTTTGGTACCTTGGTCTTGGGCTTGCACGAAGGGATATACTTTAGCAACCAAGTAATAGGGTCCGTACCCTGGGCTTCAACCTCCTCCACTTCAGCTCCCACATCCTCATCACCAATCGAGATGTCTTCAATGTCTTCCTCCTCTGGCTCCAAGTTTATGGCATTGCATTTCTGCTATGTAGTGGGTTTTAGTGGGTTTCTCCTTGGTGATGCATGCACTGGTATGGCAGGCTACTTACCCTTTTTATCCTTCATGGTCTCTTAGGTTGGGATCAGCTTCGGTCTCAGCATTCTTGGTGATTTAGGGACTTTAGTGAGCACCTTAGTGACCTCTGGAGCAGCTACTTCTACCTCCATCTCAACTTCCAGCATTGATTCTTTGTTATCTCTAACTTCTGTGGGTGTTGACATAATTCTCTCCAATAGTGCTCATGACATCTTTGGCAAGTTTGCAAATGCTGGAGTTTCCTTGAAAGCAACGAAAAATTCTCGGTTCACGGGTGCTTGAGAGCTCAACAACTCAATTCTTAAAATGCCAAGTGTTTTTTGCTGGATAGCCACTTGTAACTTATAGGGTATTTTGAATTCAAATTAGACTGTTCCCCACAAATTCGGTTCATTAATGCTATATTGGTGGCAAATTTTCAAGGATATAAGCCGTAAATTTCATCTTAAATGTCATTCGCCTGCTCCATTTGGCCACACTTTTACCATCAAATCATGAATAGTGACTTTAATAGTCACTTTCTGGCTTACCTGCGTGAATTCTCCCAGGGTGGTGCAACTCCCTTTGCGCTGTCATGACCCTTGTGACACTTCCTTGCCTCGCACCATCCTCCAATCACGCAGCTTCCCAACCTGGGTAGTGTAGTTTATAGTCCTATGCCTCCTTTCAGTTGCCTGGAGTGCTAAGACTATGCTACCTTCATCGAGTCACATGGTCGGACCATTGGTGTATGGCTTCAAGAAACTGCCATTCACCTTCCCTGGCAAAGGTTCTCCATTCAATTTGACCAGTTGTACTGCTCCTCCATTGGTAATTTCCTTAATGACATAAGGCCCTAACCAACACATTTTGAATTTCCCTGTAAATTTATCAAACTTACTGTCATATAACAAAAACAGGTCATTTACCTTAAAGGTGTGTAGCTTAATGTGTCAATCATGGCATGCCTTTTGGTGCTGCTTTTTGATCTATTTGTGAAATCCATCTAAAAATATTTATTCCTCAAGCTCATCTAGTTGTGCGATCCTTTCCTCCAGGGATCCATGTTCCATCATACCTGTGAGCATTGCTATGTGCAGACTAGGCACAATATACTCCATAGGCATTACCGCTTTAACCCCATAAACAAGCTGAAAGGGGGTTTGTCCAGTCAACTTCTTTCATGTCGTTCAATAATCCCATAGTATTGCAGGTATGCATAGGTCCCAATCACTTCGTTGAGGATTATAGACCTTGGTCAACGTGTTTTCAAACACTTTGTTGAATGCTTCCACCATCTTGTTAACATGCAGGTGATAAGGCATACTCTTGTGGTGATATACCTAAAATTCCCCCATCAGCGCACTAATCGTCTCATTCAGATGTGCGTACTACAATCACTCATTAAGATCTTTGGACAGCCAAATCACATTAGTACATATTCAAAGAGGAACTTTGTAGTAGTCATGCATGTGCAATCCTTCATGAGCTATGCTTCTGCCCAATGAGTCAAATACTCCATCGCAGTGATGATATACCTTTCTCCCCTCTTCCCTTGGGGTTGAATGGATCCCACAAAATCTATAACCCATTTCTCAAAGGGTTGTAATGTCATCTAGGATTCAGAGGCATCTCACCCATCCATGATGGCCTGCCAGTCATTTGACACACATCACACACCTTGTAATACGCTTTTGAGTCCTAATGTAGGGTTGGAAACCACAACCTTGCACGTAGAATCTTCTGCATAGTTGCTCTTCTTGCATAATGTCCTCCTATTATGCCCCCATGAGCATCTGCGAGGATGTTACTTCTTTCAAACTTAGGTACATATCATTTTATCTCATCAGATCCCATTTTATACAGATGCCCAACAATGACCGAGAAATCTGTCACGCACACCACTAATTCCTTCTTCTGCTGGACAGTGTATTCTTCTGGACTAGTTCTTGTCATTAAGAAGTGTATTATATCCTTGAAATGACCATCTGTGATGCACAATCCAAATAGCTATGCGTCAGGAAATCCTTCCTCTAAATTAGTGGGTTCTTCCCCTGTTTCGATGCACAACAGATGGTCTGGTCCCATGTTCAGTCATCTAGGCCTCATAATAGCTTCAAAATTATATCCCTGGAACAATAAGAGCCACCCATAGATTCTCCTCCCTGACACAGGCTTATTGACCAAGTACTTTAGTGTGAAGTGATTTGTATACATCTTAAAACGGCCACCCAACAAGTAGTGTCTAAAATTTTGGAATGCATACACCATGGATAGTCGTTCACGCTTAGTAGTGGAATAGTTATTCTCCGCCTTGGATAACCTTCTTCTCATGAATATGATAGCATGGTCCAATTTTCCTCTACCAGACTATGTTAGTACTACTCCCACCACTTACCTGACGCATCGACATGTACCTGAACTCCTTCTACCAATTCAGGAAGACTAGAATCGGCACGGTGACCATCTTTTCTTTCAATATATCCAAGCTCTTCTTATCGTCCTCATTCTAGTAGAATGTGACATCCTTTTACAACAATTTCTCGAAAGGCACGATGATTTGGTCATAGCCTTTGATAAACTTTCTATAATATCCCATGTGTCCTAAGGTATCCTGCTACTGCTTCACACTCCTCGGTGCTTCCAAGTTCAGTATCACCGCGATCTTCATGGGATCTACCATTAGTCCGTGTTTACAAAATACATGACCCAACAGGGTCCCAAAAGGAACACAAAACAGACACTTCTTTAGATTGAGCGTGATCTAGTAGCTTTGATAGGTATCTAGCATCAAGCCCAAACTTGCTACATGGTGTTTTACCATCCCAAACACAGTCTAGTCATGAAAGTATACCTCTAGGAACTTATGAATAAATTCCTTGAATGCAACAACAACTACGTGTGAGAATATCGCAGGCACATTCTTTAATCCAAATGGCATTATAGTGTATTGAAAACAACCCCACTCAGTCACAAAGGTTGTCTTGCTCCTATCTTCTGGCACAATTTTGATCTAGTGGTACCCTGAGAACCCATCAGTGAAGGAATATGCTTCCTAGCCACCTACATTGTCCAACACTTCATCAGTGAACGGAGTTGGGAAAGGATCATGTACACAAGCATCATTCAGCTTTCTTAGATCCACACATATCCTAATTTCATCCTTTTTCATCTTCTCATGTCCCACCATTGGGCTTACCCAGTCAAATTCTTCCACAGGTTCAATGATGCCTTCTGCGAGCATATTGTCTATCTCTAAGCAGACCTTCTCCTTATACCTCGGATTGAGATGGTAAGGTCTTTGCTTAACCAGCTTCACATGGGGCTTCAATGTGATATTCATAACATTGAGTTCCTTGATTATCCATTTTAAATCCATAAACTTGGTAGGGAATAAATCCTGGTATTTGCGAAGCAATTCAGCCACCCTATCCATCGTCATGTCATCTTAGTAGTCTCCAATATTCGTGAATTTCGGTTCTGCCTCCGTACTAATGTTTACATGTTTCATTCTCAATGGCATGGTTATAACAAGGTTCTCAATCTACGGTCCTTCAACCTCGTGGTGGCCTTTAGTTTGAGGAATATTAATCTTTCAAGGATTCTCATCTTCTTCTACAGTGATTACATTATAGCATTCCAGCTCGTGACTCATCTGAGTAGCCCACTCGGGCTAAACCAATTCCAAAGGCTCCTGTAGTATCCTAAAGATTGTTTTTTTCACCTCTTGTAGTACCTCATCAATACAGTTAAACCCGTCTCCAAAACTGAATGTCATTATGACTCCTTCACGCAAAATATCCCATTCACTCGTTCCATGGTGAAGCTTTATTTCTACATACCAGTTCATCGGGATGATGTCGAGGGTGTGACAGAACAAGTGCACCCATTCAGGTTGGGGCCTCTCTCCATAAGCCTAAGCCCATTTGGCCAAATGGGCGTGCAGATCATCCTGCCCATCATACTTGTCTATCATTCACATCTTAAGCTTCCTAAATCATGTTCTCATCATCCTCCTACATTCACCCCAATCATCAAAGCTTCCATTGTGCACACCCCACCATCTTGCAGGCATAGCACGCAGTGCCCAGTCCAATGCCTGGAAATGCTGCTTTTATGGTACCTCTCAAATGCACCCAAAAAGATATCTACCTCATTTAGGCCATCATAAGTAGGAAGATTTCTTACCTTTTAGGACACACAGTGCAGTGACCGAGTCATCATGTTGTAGTTCAGCGTAGTCACTTCATGTAGCTGATTCTGCCAGCATTCTAACTCTTCATCGGATTCTAAAGTGCAATAACTCTCGCGATCCCATGTGATTCGTCCATGTGTGGTGGGATTCATCCAATCTTGGTCTTGCACTGTTATCTTATATAAACATTCCAAATTGTCATCACTCTCAAAATTGTAGACAGGTTTAGTCTAGCGCAATCCTTCAGCAGGATCTATGGGTACTATTACGCGTAGCGATTTCTTCTCAAATATCATCTTTCGCTTCTTTAGATTGATTACCCCATTCATATCAGTAGCCAAATCAATTCCTAGGAGCACAGGATAGGGGTTTTTGTCATCCACAATTTCTATTACTTCAAAGTCAGCCAGTGCATTCGCACCTTCAATATCTATAATGACCCGCTACAACCGCCCCATGGGGATTATTTTTTGCTAATTCTCCATTCATAGCTGAATCAGAGACCAATACTGCGTGGTTTTCCACATCTTTTCCCAAGTCTTCTTTGGTAGGACGTTCTCATCTAACCCCAGGTCCAAAATAATCTGATCCATTTCATGCCCTCCTATATATGTTGTCAATCTCATCTCCCATCTCGTTCTTGTTTTATGCTTTCTAATATTTCATACTACACGTAGCTCACCCATAGCATTTTCAGCACATCTATTTATGAGCTCTTATAACCCCTTCATAGCCTTACTATCACACAGTAACTTCAGACAAGTCTCCAAGAAGGTTTTGAGCATAGAAGGGTCCATCTCCTGATCAGGCTTATCCTTTCTCCCTAAGGTAAAGGCCACACCGAAGCTCTTCTTCACTTCCATGAAGGTTTCACATGCGCACTCCAAATGGAACTCAACCTCCTTCACTGGAGTTTTGTGAACCCATGTACTATCTCCTAGTTTTTCCCCTTATCATCTCCTATTGTGATTCCACTTCTGAGCACTATATTCACATTTGGATCCTCTTCACGTGGTTCATATCTCATCATTTGTAGGTCTTTGAGTCAGCAGAGGTGGTGGTGCCCCTTTGTCACATATCCTTGCTATCAGCGTAGGGAATTCTTCCATTTCATGATCAAACAAAGTGCAGTATGTGCATGACAGAAGCGTTGGGTTAGTGCAATCATGGGCATAGTGTCCTGGTCCTCAACAATTGTAGCAGATCAACTATCCTTGACCTCTGCCTCGTTCATGCCCCTGTAATCCTATCAGCGCCATCCCTGCACTCTGGTCAGGGGGGCGCGTTTCTGCCTAAACTCTATATGTAGGAGTTCTATCCATCATCAATTCATAACTCCTACAATTATGCTCGTCATGCCCTATCGACCTACAAAAGTTACAAAACAATTGTTGCTGTGTCTGTACAAACTTCTGCTGCAAATTACAGTTAGGCATGTTTTCCTGCTACTGGACATATAGCACACCATAATGTAGGCCACGTGCTTGGTCCTGCTCAGGGAAAATTTTAAGAACCCCCCCTAAATTTACATGTATAATAAATGGGCGAATTTCCATGGTATATAAGAAAAATGGAAGGCGATTTTATCAATAATATGATATGTATATATAATTTTTTGGCGAATCTCTCACCAGGCATGGTGAATATTTTACTCAATTATAAAATCTTGTGTTTATTGAATACACAAATGAAATCATTGCATTTCCTTAAAATATCTTTTGAAATCAAAATTACTGAAATTACATATCAATAATCTAGTGGGTGTAAGATAAAATTCACCCGTTCCATTCACAGAAAGCATGAGAAAAAACCTAATACTATATATAAAGCCAAGAAAAATTCAAATTCATCACTTCTAGGGACCTCATAACCACTCTGCTAATAAACAAGTATGTTCCTATTTGCAATTAGAAAAATTACCCGAAAAATTATCCAAATTACAATGTGTTTACTCCACTTCTAGGGACCTCGTAACCACCCTGCCAATACACAAGTATGTTCCTATTTGCAATTAGAAAAATTGCCCAAATTACAATCTGTTTACTCCAGCATATGTTGGGAAGTTATAGAAGGATGACTAGTGCAATCAATCCATTCCTTTTATCCCTGGATTTGTTTCAAATTTATAGAAGGATGACTAGTGCAATCAGTCCATTCCTTTTAGCCCTGGATTTGTTTCAGTTTAAAACAGAAGTATACAAATATACTTGTCCAATGTCTATGCTTTAACCATTCATGTTAAGATGTTTTTACAATATAATTTCCTAAGTCTATTTAATATCTTCATTATCATAAAAACCAACCTATATCCATCTTATCTCCACATCTAGCACTCTTAGGGGGATGAAATCTATTTATCCTCTGAGCACTTGGTAAACCCAAAATTAAGATGGATCCAAGATAGAATTTCCCCTTTAAATAGTCTATGCTCACATGAATACCATGGGTCAATACCATGGGTTATCGTAAACCTGGAACTTAAAAATTACTATTAGTAATTTATAAAAATTAATAAAATTAATAGTTGATTTTTATTTTATTTTTATTTTAACCAAGCCAAAATGTTTAAAATACATTAAATTAAAACATCCATTTTTATTCTTTATCCAGAGGGATCAAATATTTTTCACTCTATGCTAGTTTACATATCACGATATTTGATACCTTAAATCCAGAGTAAAGATGGATCTATGTTGGTTTAATTCCCCCATTTAAATAGGCTACATTTCACGTGAATACCATGGGTCAATACGATGTGCCATTTTGGTGAATACCATGGGTCAATACCATGTGCCATTTTGGTGATTACCCTGGGTCAATACCATGTGCTATTTTTATTTTTATTAATACTAATATTGGGGTTAATAATGTTTCTTTGCATGGTATTAATAACAATCTAGTCCATGGTATTTGTCCCATAGTATTTTGCCCATAGGTTTCACCTAAATATAACACATTTTTTGAGTATTCGTAAATATAAGGTGACTTATGGAGTAAATATAAAAAAATGTTTTATTTGTTTACGATACCTCTCGTTTATTTATACTGTCATTAATTTACCATACCTCTTTTACAAATATGGTATTTGGCCCATAGGATTCACTTAAATAAAACCTCTTTCTTGAGCCTTCATAAATAGAACGAGGGTTATGGACTAAATATAAAAAGAGGTTTTATTTATTTA
>APFE030842806.1:91252-102197 GCA_000404065.3 Pinus taeda | reverse complement strand
ATGGAAATTAAAAGAGATCAGGCAAAGAGGAAGCTCTGGTTAAACCAGAGGAAGTATGTCGAGACAATATTACAGAGGTTTAATATGCAGGATAGTAAACCAGTGAAGGTTCCTATTCCTGTAGGTGTAAAGCTATCTGCTAAACAGTGTCCCAAGACACAAGAAGAGGAAGAGGACATGTCCTGTGTTCCATATGCAAGTCTAGTCGGTAGCCTGATGTATGCAATAGTCTATACTAGAATAGAAATTTTACATGTAGTGGGAGTATTGTGCAGGTTTATGTCAAAACCAGGGAAGGAGCATTGGACAAAGTGAAGCAGGTTTTTAGGTATTTGCGTGGCACTAGTGATTATGGTTTGTGCTACCAAGGAAGACCAAGATTGGATAGAGTTTTGGATATTCGTGGCTTTCTTGATGTAAAATGGGCTGGAGATATGGATTAGAGAAGATTTACAAGTGGGTATGTGTTTAAACTATTTGGAAGTGTAGTCAGTTGGATAAGTAAGAAACAATCTGTAATGGCACTATCAACTATAGAGGCAGAATACATGGCAACCACTCATGCAAGCAAGGAAGTAGTTTGGTTGCAAAGAATGTGTTCAAGTATGGGGTTAGTACAAGGAGCTATAAGGATAGACTGTGACAGCCAAAGTGCAATTTTCTTGGCAAAGAACCCTGTTTACCATTCAAAGACAAAGCACATTGATGTTCAATATCACTTTTTGAGGGATATGATAGAAGACAAAAAGGTGTTGCTGGTAAAGGTGGACACTTTAAAGAATATTGTAGATGCATTGGAAAAATCTGTGAGCTCTAAGAAGTTCTCTTGGTGTAGAGAAACAAGGGGTGTTGTAGGGATGGATAAATGACTAAGCTCTCTTGTGGCCCCGTGTGGAAAGAAAAAAACAAGTGGGAGAATGTTGGGTTGTGTTATATTCTTTCCATGACTAGCCCCCCAAATTAATTGGGGGATTAGACGGGGGGCAGAGCGCCCCCTTCATTGCGCTGATTGTGTGGTAGGGGGGTCACAGGGGGTTTGAGGCAGGCAGGTAGCCCCCCTTTACAGGGTCCGAGGCAGCGCCCTAGGGAAGTTTATTTTGGACCCTATATTAGGTGGGGTGAACCTACCTATGGTTTTTTGCATGGTTTGCGCACATGGATTTGGGCGCGATGGTTTCCAATCCATGGTATTGGATGTTTCAGCATGTATCTATATGTATTGTAACATTAAAAGGAACATAATGAAAAATCAAGCTGGTAGTCCCGATTTTGGGATCCAGGGGAAAATATTTGTGTATATGTGTTTTATGTGTTATGCTCTCGCATTGTTTATTTTATGTGTTTTAAAAATTCGTATGCAGGTAATTTCTCTACGGGGTTAAAGCCTACATTTTTAAGTCTAATTTGGACACTAGGATTGCAAGTTAGCATATTATAAATTTTTAATAATTCAATTGTATCACCTAACCTTCCTGCCACATGGCACCCACGCAATTCCCACATGGCATGTTTCTACACTACCACATGGTGGTGGGATGTTAAAGTTTAGTGGCACATGCCTGCATGGCATATCACATGTGGTCCCATTGTTCATGTGTGTGTGTGTGTGTCAATCTAAAACTTACACATTTATCCATATGATCTCACATTCATTTAACAATGGACCCACCCCTTGTAGTCCTCCACCATTTGATGGGCCAAATTAAATGACTCAATCAACGGCTACAATTAAAAGTGTGATCACCCTCACCTCTCTGACATCATGGTGGGGGGGGGGGGGGGGGGGGGGGTGCTCGCTATCTTGGTTCCACTTTACGGTTCTATGGTGGAGATCTAACGATCCCTCACCATTTAAGTAATCCAATGGTTTCCATCCAATAGCACCACCCCATTCCCCTTACTAACATCACATGGACGGGGGGGAGCATTGTGACTATTAGTCATAGCCATCAATTTTGTGAACTAATCTCCATCATCTATTATTAATTCCCATTTCTACCCCTAGTTGAAGCACATAGTTACATGGGTTCATGGCTTGGCCCTCAGGGCCAAGGTCTCTAATTCAGCACATACACTAGGACAAGCCCCAACCTTTGTCCATGGTGCTAGTCACTTATGGACCATGCCCGAACTCAAATCCTAGACGATCCTTAACTTTTGTGTGTGTGTGTATGTTTGTTATATAAAATATATGTGCATGTATGTTGATACACCTATGCATAGCCTAAACCACTCAACACAAGACTATGGGTTTTCTAGAATACATCCAACAAATATTCTATAAGTGTATCAAACATTCCATCCCAATCCCACTGCAAATAATAAATACCTCAACTCACCATGGCCAGTATTCCACGTGAATATTTATGTAATACCACTACCCAGATAATGACTTCAATGACCTCTACCCAGAAAGCAAGTTGTGGTCCCAACATATGATTATGGAGGTTTAGTTTTATTCTTCAGGCTTAGCAAAAAAATCTTGTACATAAGACAAGTTCAAGATATGCACTCCTACTTTAAGACTTGTTTAATATTATAAATTCCATTTAAATTGCAAAATTTAGCATTTAAGCCATTAACATAATAGATTAATTATGCATGTAAACATGGTTAAATTAATTAGGAATTAAACCCATAATCTCAACACGCACACACATATATACATTTCTATAATTTATATGCATTCTCCTTCTTGCACACAATCATTAGTATGAAAATTCCATGCATTCTTACATTCACTTCAATGAGACCTACGTACCTCATAGTACCAATAACGCTGATGAATTTAATAATGTTGGAAGGTTTACATAGGTTTCAATGTATAGACCCTTTATGATTTTGATTCATCATTATTCAACTCAAAGGTTAAGTTTAATACTTAATTAGATCAACACAGGTTGTTATACATTCATCGGTGCTTATTCACGCCGACAATATATTTTTATTTAACCTATATATAGATAGAGAACCACAGTCTTGAAGGAACCATTTATCCATATTACTATGTTGAGAGTCATCAGAACTTCATTCTTTCAATCACAACAAATCCATGCACCATTCATGTAATCAATACAAGATTAGCTTAACAGTAGAAAAATAAATTTCCTGGCACATGAGACATATGAAGAAACTTATCGTGAATTGAAACTACAATTGGGAAACTGAGTCCGAGATAACAACTCTCCACCTAACCACACAAAAGCTAACCATATCTGACTTGCAGTTGTCACCCCTAAGCTAGATTCCAAAGACTGAGGGAACTTTTGCTCAAGGGATTAAACTCCAACTACTAATTGAGACAAAGATTCTAAAGGTTATCCCACCTCCACCCACCAACTATTTAAGTAGTCAACAATAGTGCAGGGAATTCAGAGGCATGTTTCCTCCACCCTTTAGTTGTTCAGCAACCAACATGAAATATAGAATCCAAAGATACAAATATCTACCATTCAAGCTATAGAAAAGTGGTTCCACCCATCTTGAGGACTCCAAAACCCATTGTAAAACAATAACAACAAGAAGGCCTTCAAAAATCCTCCCTTTAGGAATCAAAGGAATAGTTCTCCACCCTATCCATCAATGAACTCTAGAGAAAACCATCTCCACCCTCTTGCTAACAAGGAATCGGGAGACCATTATTCCTCACCTAAGAGAAATTTCTTTTTTCCTTCTTACCAACCGAAAACCTATCTCTTCCTCCTTTTGCATTGCTCCCCCTCTTCCTTGAGGATACTTTTTTCCCTTCTTCTTTTCTTTCCTTAGGCCATTTCCATCATCTTTTGTTGCATGGGATAAAAATTCTTTCCCCCTTCCTTCTTGTCCATGATGGTTCTATTTTGTGTGGCAGTGGGGAATAATGTCTTTCGACACTTCTGTCTACCACACTTCTTATTGGTTTAATTCTCTATCTCCCACCACTCATGCAACCCATTTCTCATTTAATTTCTTCCTTTATACCTTGTAGATATTTCCAAGGAAATCATGGTTCCTTATCCTTCTTCTTCGGCTCAATTAATTTAGAAAACCAGTCCATTTTTGTCACCCAACCTTCAATGGACGTCATAAAACAAGTTAAATGTCTTTTAAATCCCAAGCAACCTCCCTCCTCAAACTCTAGAATTTGTTTCCCTTTGATTGAACCCATTTTTTTAATCAATATTTACATTGCATACACAAGTGGAAAATAACCGAGTTTGACACATCACTTATCTAGACCAACTTGTGTTTGATGGACTCACAATCTTTAAAAAAAATTATCTAAAAATAATTTCATCATCTAGATGGGTGTTTGAGTCACCAACATTATCTTAAGGTTTATATTATTTCATATCTTGAATCAATAAGAGGCCCTTGAGTTGATATGATTTCTTAACAAAATATTCCATGCATCCTTTCCTTCCATTGCATCGATGACCCCTTTGATGCAAATGGATTAGGCTTGCATTCAATTGACAAAAATTGTTAGGTCCCTATAGTACTAGTGTATTCCCTTATTATTATTGTCATTGTAGCCCTTTATTATTATTTTTGTGCCCATGGTGTCCCCATATTGTTATTATTGTTCCCCAAAGAAGCCCACTATTGTTATTTTTATGCCCTTACATTATTATTGTTATGTCAGCTTTGATTATATTGTGACCCCTTAGACTCCTATATATAGAAAGGAGGTCTTTTCATTTGTATCATTCAAGAATTTTTCATTTGTGTAATATAAAGGAGTTTTCCCCTTCAAAGAGGCTACATTTTAAGTGATTGATCTATCTCTTTCTTCTATTTTGTGAGCTGGTTGCATAACAATTGGTATCAAAGCTTTGGATTTTAGGGTTTTTCTTCTTCAAACTAGTCATCGTGGAATGTTCACTATAACTTCTTTTCTATGAGGTTTAAAAAGCTTGAATTAATACCAATTTGATCTGAAATCGTGATGAACCTTGTGACCAAATTTCACATCCTTTCTCGTTATATTTTCAAAGATATGAATTGAGGACATTAGGGATTTTGCAAGCTCCCGAATTCGATCTCAAACAGGTCACCTTGGGAAAGTCATCTTAACTTTCTCTCTAAGCGTCAGATTCAAATTCCATAAAAAGTGATAGAAATAGGATAGACTTTATTTTCTTGGGTATCGTTTGGAAAGTTGAAGGTCGAAATTGCGACATGTGGCACGTCATACAAGTTTGCTCTACTAAGCCAATCTATAATTAGGTCATCATGGGATATTGGGCATAACTCTTTCTTGGAGAATCCAATCGTGATTAGACTTGTGGAGTTGGAAAGAGGACTCAAAGTGCTATCATAGAATGAACATTCAGAACTTGGAGATCTGAAATTGCAAATTTGCAGAGATTTCAAGATCAATCTCATACAAAGCGGGAAAAAAAACGGTTAGTAGTTTTTTTTCATAACTTTTGTTTGAGAAAGTAGTTTGAAGTGATTCAAAGGGAATTGTGAAGAATAATTATCCATCATTGATTACCCAAAGAAATAAAATGGAAACACCTAGTAAGCAACCTGAAATATCTACTATGACACATGAAGAAGAGGAAGAAATGCAACATGATATATCAAAATTACAAGACCAAGTGCAAAACATTTCGCTCTCACAAAAAGTAACTGAAGCCAAGATGGATGGTTTAAATCATGGCATGGAAGCTAATATGGATGGTATAGAAGCAAAACTTAAATGCAGCATCAAAGATTTGAAGATGGATTTGACAAATTTGCTACAAGAAATGCTTATTAATGGCGAAAGGGTAGTAAAGGAAACTCATGATGAGAACAAAAGAAATGTTAGTTATGATTTGAAGACCCACCATGTTCCAAAGATCGATATGAGGAAGTTTTATGGAAAGGATCCTGTAACATGGATACTACAAATGGAGCAATATTTCAATCTCCATAATGTGCAAAACACACAAAAGGTACACATTGCAACTTTATATTTGGAACCCAATCAGTTTGTATGGTATCAATGGCTTTTCTCTCTTAAAACAATTGTCACTTGGGAAATTTTTATGGAAGAAGTGATAGCACATTATGAGGATACAAAACACAACTCTTTTTTTAGCCAATTAATAAATCGGAAGCAAAAGCGTTAATGATGGAGTACATTGAGGACTTCCAAAAATTGAATATAAGCATAAAAGATATTCCAGAGGAGCATAGGATTGATGTGTTCATAGGGACTTTAAAGGATAGCATTAAACATGAGGTTCACCTTTGGGAACCTGATCCATTGGAGAAGGCATTCAAATTGGTAAGAAAAATTGAAAGCAAAATTATGGAAAAAAGGAAGCCTACCACTCACAAGCATAAAGATGGAAGTGGTCTTACCCCTAGCCTTCCACAACCTACAAGGTTGACACCACAAAAATTGGAAGAAAAAAGACAAAAAGAACTTTATCACAGTTGTGATAGAAAATACACTAAAGGTCATAAGTGTGCTGAGAAAAATTATTTCACATAGATTGTGAAGAGGAAGAAGAAAAGAAACAAGAAACATCAAAATAAGAGGATACACACCAGAAACAAGCCCTAGCGAAAGAATAAATGAACCTGCCCATATCTTTTAATGCATTGGCCAGAATTACCACTCCTCAAACTATCAAGATAGAAGGACAATAGTGTTGATTGATTCGGGTAGTACCCATAATTTTATTCATTGTAAGATAGCC
This sequence comes from Pinus taeda, assembly GCA_000404065.3. Taxonomy (NCBI): domain Eukaryota; kingdom Viridiplantae; phylum Streptophyta; class Pinopsida; order Pinales; family Pinaceae; genus Pinus; species Pinus taeda. The sequence continues at coordinate 95,520 of APFE030842806.1, read as the reverse complement.
AAAGAATTGAATTGTTTCCTATATCCAGCACTAGAGTTTCAAGTGATGGTTTCAAATGGAGGAACCATAAATTTCTCTAGAAACTACCATAATATCAAGCTATCCATGGGAGAATATGTGGTGAATAGTCCAATTCTTTCCATTCCAATGGGTGGTGTTGATGGTGTACTAGGAGTCTAATGGCTACAATCTTTGGGTATGATAGCTTTTAATTTTCAAGAACTTTTCTTAAAACTTTTTTTCAAAAGAAAAGGAATTTGAATTAAGGGGTATTACAGGAAAACTGGGAAAGATAATAAACTCTAACGGCATGACAAAACTTCTAAGTAAAGAACAATGAGGCATAATTGCACAATTATGTTTGATAGAGGTTCCCACATTGAAATCATCTATTTGTCCATATCCCCAAAAATTCTTGGACAATCATTCCAAGGTATTTGAGTCTCCCAAAGGCCTCCCACCTATTCGTGATTATGAACATGCTATTCATTTGATTCCAAGAAGTGTTCCTCCAACATTAGGCCTTACAGATATCCCTATGCCCAAAAGAGTGAAATTGAACGTATGGTTGCAAAAATGCTAGAGGCTAGTATAATTCAACCTAGTCAAAGTTCTTTCTCTGCTCATGTAGTATTGGTACACAAGAAGGATGGATCATGGTGCATGTGTCCGAATTATAGGGAGATCAACAAGCTCACTATTAAAGATAAATTTCCCATTCCTGCCTTGATGAATTATAAGATGAATTGCATGAAGAAATTTACTTCACCAAGTTGGAACTTCGTTCAAAATATCATCAAATCAGAATGAAGACTGAAGACATTTTGAAAAGAACATTTAGAATGCATGAGGGTATTATGAATTTTTGGTCATGCCTTTTGGCCTTATCAGTGCACCTTATACATTTCAAGGTTTGATGAATTCCATTTTCAAACCCTTCCATAGAAAATTTTTGTTAGTATTTTTTGATGATATAATAATCTACAACAAGTCTTCGAAGGATTATGTTCAAGATGTTGACAAAGTGCTCAAAGTATTGGACGAAAAACAATTATATGCAAAAACCTCCAAATGTTTCTTTGGAGTATAAAAGGTGGAATATTTGGGTCATATTGTACATCATGAAGGTGTTAAGGTAGACCCTAGAAAAATTAAATCCATTAAGGAATGAAAAATCCCCACATCCATAAAGCATCTACGAGGATTTCTCAAGTTAACAAGGTATTATCACAAGTTTGTTAAGAATTCTGGGAGAACAGAAAAACCTCTAACAACATTACTTAAGAAAGATGCATTTTCTTGGAATATAGAAGCAACAAAGGCCTTTGAACATCTTAAAGAGGTAATTTTCCAAGCACCAACCTTAGCTACGCCAGACTTCACAAAAACCCTTATTGTGGAATGTGATGTCTCATGAAATGGAATTGTTGTTGTTTTAATGCAAGAAGAAAGACCCATTGCTTTCGAAAGTCATCTAATCAAAGGAAAGTATTTACACAAAGCTATTTATGAGAAGGAAATGTTGGAAATACTACGTGCACTTAAGAAATAGCGACCTTACCTAATGGGAAGACACTTCAAGGTAAAAACAAATCATGATAGTCTTAAATACTTTCTAGAACAAAGATTATCTTCAGAAGAGCAACAAAAATGGGTCACAAATATGTTGTGTTATGACTTTGAAATCATGTACAAAAAAGGGAAACAAAATGTTGTTGTAGATGCACTCTCGAGAAAGGATGAGGATGTGGAAGCATTGCTTTGTGTCATTTCTATTATCCAACCAAATTAGATAAATGAAGCAAGGGCTCAATGGAAGAATGATGAAGAAGTATGGGAACTCATTCAAAAGTTGCAGCAAGATCCTAGTACATCTAATACATTTAATTGGAAAAATGATTCATTATGGTACAAAGATTTCTTATACATCTGTAAGAGTTCCCAACTCAAACAAAATATTATTCTAGAATTGCACACCTCTCTCTTAGGAGGGCATTCAGGATTTTTAAAAACTTACCACAGGGCTAAAAAGGAATTTTTTTGGGATGGCCTTAAATCTAATATTCAAAAGTTTGTGGCAGAATGTTTAGTTTGCCAACAAAATAAAGTTGAGACAATTAAGACCCCAGTTCTATGCCAACCTTTATCCATTCCAAGTCAACGTTAGGAGGAGGTTTCAATGGATTTTATCACATGTTTAACCAAGTTCGAAGGATAGAGTGTCATCATAGTGGTAGTTGATATACTTACCAAGTATGCACACTTTTGTGCATTATCTCATCCATTTAAATCTAGTACAGTTTCTATTGCATTTATGGAAACAATTCAAAAGCTACATGGAAACCCAAAGATTATTGTAAGCAATAGAGATCCTATTTTCACTAGAAATTTTTGGACAAAATTATTTTCTTGTCTAGGTGCTCAGTTAGCTCATAGCTCATCTTATCATCTTCAATCTCATGGGAAAATTGAGATAGTGAACAAATGTTTGGAAGGATATCTTTTTTGCTTTGTATCTGATAAATAGACACAATGGGTCAAATGGTTACCTCTGGTTGAATGGTGGTATAACACTTCCTTCCATACTGCAACAAAAATGAACCCATTTATGGCACTTTATGGATATCATCCACTGTCCATCACACCATATTTAAGAGAAAATTTTAAGGTTCAAGAAGTGGAAGATCACAAGAGGTAGATCAACATCACAGTGAAAGAAGTTTTCTTGTAGGTGACTGGGTATTTGTACGACTGCAACCATACAAAAAGATGTCCGTCAAGAAAGCTAAGAAAAATAATAAATTATCACCAAAGTATTATGGTCCGTACAAGGTGTTGCTAAAGATTGGTACTATGACATACAAATTGGAACTTCCTTCATATTCCTGAGTGCACCTATTTTTCCATGTTTCATGCTTAAAGAAGGTTATAGGTGACAAGCTCCCAGTTCAAACAATATTTTTAGAACTTGACGAGGAAGGGAAAAAAATATTGGAACCTGAAGCAGTCACAGAAACAAGAACTTGGTAGCTACAAAATCGATCAATTTTAGAGTATCTCATCAAGTGGAAGAACTTACCCGCTGAAGATTCCACATGGGAGGATGATAATTTAACACAGAAGCATCTAGAACTACTCAAGTGTTGAGGACAACAATTTTTTGAAGGAGAGGGGCATGCTAGGTCCCTATAATACTAGTGTATTCCCTTATTATTATTGTCATTGTAGCCCCTTATAATTATTGTTGTGCCCATGTTGTCCCCATACTTTTATTATTGTTTCCCATAGAAGCCCATTAGCGTTATTGTTGTTCCCTTACATTATTATTGTTATGTCAACTCTGATTATATTATGACCCCTTAAACTCCTATATACATAAAGGATTTCTTGTCATTTGTATCATTCAAGAATTATTCATTTGTGTAATGTAAAGGAGGTTGCTCCCTCCAAGAGGCTATGTTTTAAGTCGTTGATGTTTCTTCTATTTTTTGAATTGGTTTCATAACAAAAATACTTATTCATCATTCCTCCATGTGGATGCAACAAAGGTTTTTACTAACTCTTTGAAAAGTGATGTATCCACTAGAGTCAACCTACATAAAAAATTCCTAAGAAGATTTTATAACTTAGCATAATTATGAAAAGAGGGTTCCCAAAATGGTAAGTATACACATGAGTTGCAACTAGATCCCTAATATAAATTCAAAAATTACTTGTGAGGGGTAGATATTTGATAATCCATTGATTAATTTTTAATTACACTCTTAAATTTTAATTATACTCTTGACATTACCACTTCTTATAAATCCTTTTGGGAGTCCTTGAAGCCAATGAAATTCCAAGGGATTTAAACACTTGGTTAGGTTGTGTATAATATCGTTGTTGGTCCAACATCTAGGCAAGTAAATCATTTTAAATTTATAGATAAAATTAGGATTTTTCGGTTTGTAACTTCAACCCTAATGTTTCACAAAAAAAATTAGCTGGTTCATGGTATAGTCCAATTTATTCTTTTCTTCCATGATGGTTACAAAATAATGATCCATGATGTGAAAATCCACTATGTGCCATTCATCAAGACAAAGGAGAGGACACATTCAATGAGGTCTGCCATTAATTTATTGTGTATGAGATAGCTAAGGGATTCAACAAATTGATAATAACCACTACATAAAGGGTTGGGGCTATTGAGAATAGGGAAAATTTTAAGAACCCCCCCTAAATTTATAAGTATAATAAATGGGCGAATCTCCATGGTATATAGGAAA